>JBAKBP010009967.1:0-80573 GCA_037953745.1 Lithodes maja | reverse complement strand
GTATGGTGTGTAGGGGTGGAGGAAATATATATATACTTCTGGAGCGGGGAAGGTTAGAAATCCTCTTCCCATTGTACAATTCACCTACTAGACAAGACACAGAGAGGGGCGAGGGGACGCGAAAGGGGTCCCGGACCCTTAGAATTGGAACATATATATATATATCTCTTGGGTTCTGTCTCGAGTCGGCCACCCTCAGTTGTGGGATATGTGCCTGAGTATCTACAGTACATACAAACATACATACATGAGACGAATCAATAGCATCTAGTTTATATTACTGTATTACATTATATACTATACACAATTAACAAAATTAAGATCTCGCTCTTAACCCTAGTTTCGCAATTAAATAGCAGTTATTTATTACAAGCAGCCTCGTAAAGATCAGTAGATCTTTGGTTATTTGGTTTTCTTTGTACTCCCTCACGCAGTGCAACTCCCTTTCATATATTTATCACGAAATTCTTCTTATTTTCTTTCGACTATCGCTCCTCAGTTGGCGACATTCCTGATGTTCTCTTTCATTTTCCTGTTTTTCTTCCTCATTATCTTCCTTTCTTCCTCCTAATAATAATTGTCCTGCTCTCTCTCCGGATCTCATTACCTCTCCACCTACCGGTACCATAAGTGTTACACCCCCATCACTGTAGTCGCACTAAGGGGATAATGGATTTCTCGATTTCGCCCCTTTTAGACCTTTAGATACCTCGCTTTCGTTCTCGCTCTTTCTCGCTCTCTCTCGCTAACGATTAGCATAAGTAGCAATTTGTTTATAATTTAACTAAACTATTGTATGCAATATAGAAACTTATGAAATACATTTAGGAAATAAAATCAACAAACGGATTGGTTTGATTATGATATAATATATAAATTATATGTTAACACAATATCTTAAATGTGCATGCGTTTCTTCCTAGTCAGACTATGACTCTGGTTTTGTGTTCATAAAACCTTCCATAAGTCACGTCAAGGTCTGGAGTGATTGACATGGTGGACGGTCAGTCTAGACATTTACCAACACTGCAGTTTATGACATGTCGGCTGCTGCTATTTTGTATTATGTGTATTTGGTTGTTCGGATGGATAAATTGCCTGTATCTAGTCTAGTCTTTAGAACTTTGCGAAGAGGTAACATTATCCGTACAAGAAGAAGAACTGAAATTATGATGTTTGTTTTGATATTGCATGTACAACTGACATGGCATTAACGTAATACTTAAAAAGAATCACCCTCAATCAATCTTTCATTCATTCTATGAATTAAACAGCTGTAAACATCGTGTGTCCAGGCATGTTGACCCCAACGTTCCTTGAATATGGCTGTCACTATTTTGGCTTTGGGGGAGAGACTCGTTACAGGCAACCTGTTTTTTTGTTGTCTCCTTTTTACACATATAAATATATGCCACGAAAGGTCTTCATAAGCCCGGCCATGACTTGGTATTGTAACTTACGACTGTCTATTGCTGTAAAGCATGGACAAATTACAATTATTTAGAAAGTTATAAGTTGTTAGGGTATAAGTCTGTTATGACACTTACCACGTTGTAACGTATGCCCTCTAACAGTGTCCATGTTTTAACTCTGAGAGTGTGGAGGCGAGTTTGCAAGGTGCTCCCTCTTTGCTTATTAGCGACTAAATAGAGGGAAGAATATATTTCATTGAGCAGTACAAATAAAGAAAACTCTCTTTTGCTCCAAAAGAGAGTTTTCTTTATTAGTACTGCTCAATGAAATATATCCTTTAACCCTTAAATGTCGGGGCGCAACATAAGTCGAGTTAAATAAAGCTGGACTTATAAATTCAAAAATAAACACTGCAATTTCTCTGAACCAGGACCTTTCTAGAATTAATGAATGGGGACAAAAGAATCTAGTTTCCTTTAATGCACAGAAAACCAAGTACATTCAATTTTCTAACTGACACGAATCTCACCTGCCTCCCTCCCTCTCTCACTCGCTATATACGGAATTGTATGGGGAAAGTGCCTAATTACATGCTTTTTGCACTCGCGTTGCACGGTTATTGCAAGAAAACTAGCCATCATAAAAGGATCATTATGGTGTCATTCGAAAGCTCTGTTTTTGCCCTTTCGGATAGATACTTGTTTTACGTTCTGGGTCTTATTTAGGCATGAAAATGATCACGTAAACAGCCCTATTTTGGCTAAAAACACCCCGCTGGGCGGTACATATAAATAAACCGCATAGGCCGCTCGTAAGGTGTTAATGAACCAAAAAATATAAGTGTTTTTCTACTTTGTGTGTTTGCTGTTAGAACATAATGGTATGAACAAGCGCTTCGAACTACCTCACTTAATTCATTTTACTACTACAGATCTTTCTTAACCCTTTCACGCATATGACGCGATTTTGAGGCGATTGAGGATACTTTAAAGCCTTTGTTACCATCAGGGGTATTTAGAAACCTTTAGTTTTGTTACTTCAATCTCTGCAGTTGTCTTTGAGTTAGCTGTGGGCAGAAAACTAATTTTGGAGAGGTAATTATAAGAGTGAGAGAACTCTTTCTTATTGCTAATCTGGCAACCTCTGCGTCATAAATGCGGGAAAGGGTTAAACTGCACAAAAGCGTATGAATACAGCTAGAATAAAGTTACAAATATGTCGCCGTTACAAAAGGGTCTAAGCACGAATAGTATACTGTTTCTAAAGCTATGCTGGAGGAAAACATAATCTGCAACACTAATAGTTCCCGGGGAAGCTTAAGCCCATTAATTAAGCTTTACTGTGATTGCCTCAGTAACAATCTAACTAAAGGTTCCTCCGTCACACAGGGTCGTTATCGTCGTGATATATTAAGTCATTACCTCAGCCATGCCGCACTATAGTGACGGTGGCAGATTGTTTGGATCACTGGCTGACAAATTTCTATGTTGACAGGTTGTGACGAGATAAATGAAAGAGTAAACTACATGGGTGAACAACTATTGTATTTCGAGTAGATTATGTGTGACAAAATGTTGTTTATTATTTAAAAATATTTGTGTGCTTCATGTTGTGTGTGAGAGAGAGAGAGAGAGAGAGAGAGAGAGAGAGAGAGAGAGAGAGAGAGAGAGAGAGAGAGAGAGAGTGAGAGAGATTACGCTGGATACACAACATTTCAAGCTGTGAACAAACAAAAATAAAAAGCAAGAGGGGATACAAGAACAAAGATGAAAGGCGAGGAATATCCAACAAAGTCAAAGGTGAAGGACACAAAGGGGACTGAAGACAGTTTCATAGATAAATAAACACTACAGTCTATGCTGCTATGCACACACACACCTACACATATATATATATATATATATATATATATATATATATATATAATTATATATATATATATATATATATATATATATATATATATATATATATATATATACTGTATATACTGTATATATATAAAGGGAGAGAGAGAGAGAAAATGAAAATTGCATTGATTTACATACATATACTGGCCACGTGGATATTACAATCCAAACAAGGTGGTCAGTACTTAATTTTAGTAGAGATGGCATATCCGATGGAAAACGACAGTTGAAGGAAAGGATAGAAAAGAAGAAGGCTCTCTCCCTATCCTGTGTTCCATCCGGCAATTGTCGACTTGCGAGTTTCGTTCTATAAGGAAGTTGGAGCCATAAACATTGATATTAAACAGAAATAAAATAATTATGTAGGTTTCTACTGGATAAAAAGTATGTTGAATTGGGGTATATGTATTTATAAAGGTACTACAACAGTATTTAAACAGGTAATTCTGATAAATATCGATATCTACAACTCCAACTTCCTTATATAACGAAACTCGCAAGTGGTCAATTGCCGTACATGCAAAAGTTAGAAGTGAATAACCTTTCTGGACTTCGAAATCACCAGAAGGAAATTACAGACAAAATTGGAAAACAGAAAGGACAATGTATGCAACCCTTCGCCTTAGTAGTATGTACATTTTGGGGTTAATTGGATTCATCCGACCGGTCACCCTCAGTAGGATCTACATGTTTAATTAATGATGATTTATATAATTATTATTTTGTGTTTATTTGCTTTTTTTTATCTTACGCTTTCTTCAGCTGAAAAAAATAACGGAGATAATTACTGCTGTCCATACTCAGTATACTCTATTTAGTATGACTGTATGAACAGTCTCGATGCTACGTAATCTGGGTTAATGCAGCGTTATGTATCTTTCCGTAGTCTTAAGATGAACGCTTCCGTAACCTTATGTTGAACGTTCCATAATTTTGGGAAGAATATGTTATTCTTTAGTTGAATATGGGCAAGTTTTGTAGGAATATAATTCCCATATATTAATGTATTACTTATTATTATTGTTCCTATGTATCTCATTGTATAAGGATGGGATACATTTTCCGTACGCTATGCGCGTGCGCGGGCGGTCACGAGAGACTCAACGACGAGGCTCTCGGCCTCACTCTCCACCCAACCTCCGTGCCAGACACACGCTAAGCTTATTCTTCATTTGTCTCATATTTAGGTGTTTTCGCTTCACTTCCATCTCATCCTCATAGTCACATCATCATAATTAGTTATCATGAAACTTTAACGTAAATACCATCTATCTTAGCCTATTCTCGTCACTTTTCTTAGCCTATTCCTTATCCCACTAACAACTTCAGTTCACCTAGCCTACCTTCCGCCATCTTTACTATCACCATCTGAGTTGTCATCATAATAAGGTAAAATTTCTATGTGCGTTATTCTAGATTATTAATTATACAGTCCACTTAATCTAAATTAACCACATAATTGGTCCTTCGACCTTTCAGTAGTTTGCCCCCCTTTTCTGTGTTTTATTCGGCAGTTGGTGGTGGCCTAGTGCGTTAGTGGGGGCTTCCCGGTGGGGAGACTTTTGCCGTACCTCATGGCCCAGGGCTTTTGGCCTCATTGAGCTGCAGGCGGCGGGGTTGGCGAGGATTTTCCGGCTGTAGTGGATAGGCCTATCTACCCGGGGGCTATTAACTCCTTCAGTCATATTATGTTCCAGTAAGTCCGAGGAGGCGGGAGCCCCAGGATCATTGCCACTGCCTCGCACTACACTCACAACAACACTGAGGCCGTTAGAATTATCGCAGGAGGCTGAGGTTGCCACCAACGGTTTTATCGTATGGTAACTTATCGGACTTACTGAGCTCATATGACGCAAAATTGCGTCATAAACTTATTGGAGAGGTATAGAGATAAGTCCATATGACGCGATCGCGTCATATGAGTTTTTGGTGGACTTATTCATATGACGCGATCGCGTCATATATGTCGCAAGGACATATCTCAATAAGGGTCTTCTTGCCCTTCTATCTCCCCTTGTATCTGACTCACATATTCTCTTTGTAAGCCTTTCATATCCCATTCGTTCAACATGACCATACCAGCTAAGCACCCTTCTGTCCACTCTGGCTGAGAAATGTTCCTGTTGCCCCACTCTCCAACGTATCTCTTCATTCCTCAATCCGTCTCTACGAGTAACTCCACACATACTCCTAAAATGTCTTAATCTAAAATCAAAACTATTACTTAATGAGTTAAATTGAAAGGCTCCAGACTGCTAGTCTACATTTTTGGGCAAATTCTTATTCCACATTTCGTGAGGGTGTTTTATTTTCAGTTCGCGATTTAATTTAACGGAATATTATTGTCGGCAACTTATTCGGACTAGCATTTAAAGTTTAATTTGATATCGATAAATATCTTTCTCATAACATCATGGCTGCAAGTTTACAACGGCATCGGGCTGGGCTTAAGGGCTCCTTGACGGTCTTGACCTCGGAGATTGACGAATTCCTTGACTCGGCGTCTAGAGTAGAGGTGGAGACCAGGTTGCTCAGCATTCAAAAACAAATTGACAAGTATGAGGTCACACAGGAGGACCTGGCCGACGTTTACGAGACACGCTGAATATGTCAAGGAATTGAGATAGGATACCCTATATTTGGAGGGCATGCAAATAGTCGTCGCCACACTGAAGGGAATCTTGGTTCCAGAGGTCAAGAAGGAGTCGGCTCGACCCGAGCCGAAGAAGTCAACTGTCAAATTACCACATCTTACTCTTCCGAAATTTGAGGGTGATGCAACGTTGTGGTCGGGGTTTGGGGAAATGTTTAAATGTACCATACATGATAATCCTGATCTCACAGATATACAGCGATTCACCTATCTTAAGGGTCAGCTTCTGGGTGATGCGCATAAGTTAGTCGAGGGATTTATTGTCGAGAGCGCAAGTTATGCCCCAGCATTAGAGCTCCTGCAAGAAACATATGGGCATCCATATCGCATCAAGGCAGCTTATGTTACACAATTTAATCAACTAGCTTCACCCAAATACCAAACCGCTGATCTAAAGAACTTCTATGCAAACACGGGTAGTGTGATGAGGTCAATCATTACCCATGGCATTTGTTTGGAGGAATTTTGTGTGGTGACTCTTGTCAACAAATTACCATCACCACTAAAGGAGACTATAAAACGGGAAATGGGTGACTTGAGCCTGGATTATAAGAAATTTACCCATTGCTTCCAGGCTGAAGTGTACAACTTGGCAGGTCAAGACAAAGTGGGAGGTACACCAATGGCTACTGCAACATTTACCGCCCAGAGTGAAAGCAGGAAATTTAACTGTGTCTTGTGTAGTGGCACCAATCATTTGTGGTACAAGTGTTTGAAGTATAAAACAGGGCCTCTTAAAGTGAAAAGAGCCTGTCAACTAAGTCTCTGCACTGGGTGCTATTCAAGAGAGCATGGCCAATCGGGTTGTACTAACCCTAACAATAGAAGCTGCAAGATTTGTAAGGGCAAACGCTTTCATTCCCTATGTACACAAAAACAAGGGAAGGAAAGTAGACCAGCAGAGGATAACCACTAGAGAGAGTATACTGCTGCTACTTCAACTACAATGTCCGTTGCCACAGGTAGAAATACAGTAATCTTGCCTACCGTACAGCTGCCGGTAAAAGGTAAGGAAATTAAATGTGTCAAAATCTGATCGCTACTCGATCAATGTTCTCAGAGGACCTTTGTGAAGTCTTTTGTTCTATCCTCCCTATATTTCTAAAGGAACTGAGGAGTTGTGTCTTCACGGATTTACCGGAAAACAATCCTCTAGAGAATATAATGTCGTAGCACTGCATTACAAACACAGAGGTAAATTTCATCAACTAGACGCAATAGTGGTTGATGAATTACCAGAACATAAGGGTGAACTTAGCCTAAAGTCTAAACTGGTTAGTTTACAATGTAAAGGCATAAAATTAGCCGATCCTCATGCAACGGACACAGATCAGTTGGAGCTGCTGATCGGTGCGGATCACTACTACGACATAGTGCGACCTGGGTATAAAAGGTCAGGGAATCTAATTCTACTTCCTACCAAGTACGGGTACGCCATAAGTGTTTCATATGTGGCACAGAATTCCAGCTCCAGCACTGAAGTAATTACTGTATTGAAAGTAGCAGTGACACCAATGGACGAATACATGTCTACTGGTAATATTCCACCATGCAAAAATGACTTAAATATTTTGTGGGATATAGATCATATCGGGATAATCCCTAAGGAATACTCACAAGTTGAGCGTCAAGCACTATCGTCATCTGAGGATACCGTTACCTATGATCCTGATAGCCAACAATACAAAGTGAGACTGCCCTGGAACAATTACAAGGATCAGCTGCCAACAAACAAGGGTTTGGCCATAGGCCTTCTTCGGGGTCTTCAGAGAAGATTCATTAAAGAACCTGACTTTTGCGAGGAATACTCAAAAGTCATAAAGGATCAGGTGTCCCCTGGTTTTATAGAAGAGGTGACTTTTGACAATTCAGAAACCGGACATTACTTGGCTCATCATGGAGTTGTCAAGGAGAGCAAAATTACGCCAGTGCGTATCGTCTTCGATTGTTCAGCCAAGGTGAGTGATCGACAAGCTAGTCTTAATGACTGCTTGCATACTGGACCTTCACTGGTACCAGACTTGGTGCAGGTTTTACTCCGGTTTAGACTCGATAAATATGCCTGGGTGTCTGATGTTGAGAAGGCATTTCTGATGTTAAAACTCCATGAGGACGACCAGGATATACTCGGTTTATGTGGCCAAATTTTCCACGGCAGCTAGTTTCCCCCCTCATTTGTTACCTATTCCGGGCGGTATTATTTGGCGCTACATGTTCCCAATTCCTTTTAAACGCCACCATTTTAAAACACTTGTCAAATGTCAGTGCAGATCCGAAGGTTATTCAGCAGATTCGGTCAGGGCTATACATCGACAGTTTACTGAGTACAGGAAATGATGAAGATCTGATTGATACCTATGGTGTGGTCCGGGAAATAATAAATGATGCCCATCTACATTTGCGTGAATGGGCGACAAATAGTTCTGTTTTGCGGACTGTGCTGCAACATGATGGAGTGGCGGCTGTACAGTAGGAACATGTGAGGGTGCTAGGGTTGTTTTGGGTGATGGACACAGATACCCTCTCATTCGGTGTTCAGTACACACAATATTCAAAGATTACAAAGCGGATTTGCTTCAGTATGACAGCTAGACTTTTTGACCCCTTGGGGATAGTTCTCCCGGTGTCGATGAAATCAAGATTATTCCTTCAGCAATTATGGAGGATAAAATTAGATTGGGATGAGGTTTTGACAGGCGATCTGGTTCAGGAATGGGAAGACATTATATCAGATCTTCGTCTCTGTAAGGGTTTTAACTTTCCTCTGAGAGTAGTCATAGATCAACTGGTTTCCGTTCATGCCTTCTGAGACGCTAGCAAGGTCGCATACGGGACTGTCATTTACTTTGTTGACACAAGTGGCAGCCGGCTAGTCAAGGCGAAGGCGAAGGTTGCCCCGATCAAATCCCTTTCCATCCCACAATTAGAGCTAATTGCAGTTCTGTTGGCTGCTATACTCGTTCACTTTATCGAGGAAACTTTTACAAATTTGCTAACATCTCGGAGACAGTTATATGGAGTGAGAGCCAAATTGCGCTCTACTGGTCACATAGCCGATAGAAGCTACCAGTGTACGTCACCAACCGCGTCGACGAGATTCATACCCTGCTCCCGACCGCACAGTTCCGGTTTGTGTCTACCAAGGAGAATCCAAGTGACTGCATTACTCGTGGTGTATCTGCTAAATTTCTCAAATCTTCTGCGTTGTGGTGGAATGGCCCATGCTGGCTTAATAATCCCAACGAATGGCCAGAAAATATAGATTTGAACGAGCAACACACTGCTATTGTGGCATCGGTAATTGACTCGGTACCTAAAGATGACACACGGTTATGGGATTGGGTTAAATTCAGCAGCTGTGAGAAGTTACGTGTTTCAGCATGGGTGATACGCTTTGTACAAAATGTAAAATAAAAAATCAAAGGCACACCGCCCACAGGTAGTACTCACCTCAATGTGAAGGAGATCAGAATTGCAGATAAAATACTACATAAGCTATGTCAACAAGAAATATATATGCAGGAATATAAATTATTGGTTAAGGGAATAAAGTCCAGGAATAACCTGATCAACCAGTTGGGCTTACATACTTGAAGGGGGATTTGATACATTGCGGAGGCAGATTACGATTGGCAGCACTCTCTGAGGCAAGTAAGTATCCAATACTACTGCCCTCCAATCATCCCTTCACCCATCTTATCATCGATAGGTGTCACCGACTCTGTTGCCATTATGGGGTTGGACACATAGTCACCTATGTCAGACAAAGATGGTGGGTGCCTAGAATCAGGCAGGTGGTCAAGAAAGTCCTACGCAAATGCTTAAAATGTAGACGGGTACAGAAAACACATTATGATCCCGTAGGAATACCTCCCTTACCAAACCTGCGAACCACCCCAGGTGACTCTTACAAAGTTACCGGGGTTGACTACAGTGGAGCAATCCCTGTGAAAGATTCACCCAATCTTAAGGAGTATATGATACTTTTCACCTGTGCCGTTACCAGGTCAATTCACCTGGAACTGGTCACCAACCTCACTTGTGATAGCTTCCTCCATGCCTTCAGAAGATTCTGCAGTAGACAGTGATATCCACATATCATGCTGAGTGACAATGCAAAAACATTCATAGGGGCATCTACTTATCTCAAAGACATGAGCAACAATCCCAAGATTCAGACCTGACTTGGGGACGTGAAATGCGAATGGCGTTTTATTCCCGCCAGAACACCTTGGTTCGGCGCCATATGGGAAAGAGCCATAGGAATCGTGAAGGCGGGTCTGAAGAAGGTGTTGGGTAGAGCTCTCATATCAATTGAGGAACTCAACACCATACTCTTGGAGATTGAAGCCACAGTAAATGATCGCCCTCTATATTATACTTCTGGTGATTTAGACGACCTTACCCCAATCACACCCTCAGTACTGGTACGTGGATACAGACTGCGGGATCTTCCTGAAGAACATGATGAGGATGCTATGGAAGATCCAGACTACACAAGTAAGGAAGTGATATCGGCCCGCTACAAATATATTCGTAAACTATCACGAGACATTTGGCATCGCTGGTCGACAGAATATCTGGTGACGTTAAGAGAAGCACAGAAAAGTAAACTAGCACCATTAACAGGTCATTGGCCCAGGGTAGGTGACGTGGTAACCATCCATGAAGAGGGCCCGTGCGCATTCTGGAAATTGGGTCATATAGCCTAGAGGATTTGTTACCCGGTCGTGATGGTGAGGTTCGGGTAGCAAAGGTTCGAACCAGGACTGGAGTAATCACACGTCCGACTATGCGACTTTATCCTCTTCAAGGTGACCTAGATCGCAAGGACGCCCCCTCGGACCAGTTATCCATAGATGTCCCCTCCCTGGCTCCTACTTCGGCGCAGCCTGTTGACGCGTCCGGCGGACGCCCAAGTCAACAGGTAGCCCAAATATCCTCCCAAGCTTGGCGGGATAAGATTGCCTCCGGGCAAATATAATCATGTAAATTTTGTATATTTTCGGTGGCCGGATTATGTCCATACTCAGTACACTCTAATTAGTATGAACAGTCTCGATGCTACGTAATCTGGGTTAATGAAGCGTTACGTATCTTTCCGTAGTCTTAAGATGAACGCTTCCGTAACCTTATGTTGAACGTTCCATAATTTTGGGAAGAATATGATATTCTGTAGTTGAATATGGGCAAGTATTGTAGGAATATAATTCCCATATATTAATGTATTACTTATTATTATTGTTCCTATGTATCTCATTGTATAAGGATGGGATACATTTTCCGTACGCTATGCGCGTGCGGTCACGAGAGACTCAACGACGAGGCTCTCGGCCTCACTCTCCACCCAATCTCCGTGCCAGACACATGCTAAGCTATTCTTCATTTGTCTCATATTGAGGTGTTTTCGCTTCACTTCCATCTCATCCTCATAGTCACATCATCATAATTAGTTATCATGAAACTTTAACGTAAATACCATCTATCTTAGCCTATTCTCGTAACTTTTCTTTGCCTATTCCTTATCCCACTAACAACTTCAGTTCACCTAGCCTACCTTCCGCCATCTTTACTATCACCATCTGAGTTGTCATCATAATAAGGTAAAATTTCTATGTGCATTATTCTAAAATATTAATTATACAGTCCACTTAATCTTAATTAACCACAACTGCCTACTCCATACCAATTTATCAATGGTATGAGTCTAGATTGTTCTTAAATGTATCTATAGAGGAGCTGCCTATTACTTTATTTGGGAGTTTGTTCCACTCATCAATTATCATGTGAGTGAATACATTTTTATGTTTTATCTAGATTCGCTCTCCTACCTAATAATTGTAAATTGTTTCCTCTTGTAGATGTGTCTTCGGCTCTTTTGAATAACTTATCTGGGTTAATGTTACTGAATCTGTTTATAATTTCAAAACACTATCAATTGACCTCTCATCCTTCGTTTCGTAAGTGAAACCAGATCAAGTTCTTTTAGTCTTTCATCATATGATTTATTTCTTAATGAAGGGATTAGTTTAGTGGCTCGCCTTTGCATAGATTCCAATTTTGTATCATCCTTTATGAGGTAGGGAGACACAAAAATGCACAGCGTATTCGACGTGCGGTCTCACCATACTTTTGTATAAGGGCAAAGCTATGTCTTTGCTGAGAGAGAGAGAGAGAGAGAGTATATAGTGAACCAGTGAGGGGAATGGTGAAGGACAAAACAATACCTAACGTGAGAAACATAATATATGATAAGTAGTCAAGTACCTTGGTGAATAAAGCAATATGTACAGATCAAAGGAATTGAAAGATAAACGATACATTTATCTTAAATGTACGCTAGGAACCGGGAAGATGATATGGAAGACGAAATAGAGAAAAAACAAAAATCAACATGAGGTTGTAACATTACAGGCGGGGTTCGAACCCATAACATTAGCAAACATCCCACAAAAGAAACCACAACACAGATATGTATTATTCAGTCTCAATAACAAAGTGGTGTGAATTACTTATCCATTAGTCAAAAAGTGGTATGTTATAACTTCCACAAACTAGTAACTCATATGAGTTATCGAACACTTTGAAGGGGAAAAGTGGACAGTTAAGAAAATATCATATGATATCAAATAGCCATTAGCATTAGGAAACCCCTAATATATTCCTTCTTTAATCCTCGTCAATCATTATTAATTAAATACCTTAGATTATTGCACTATGAATATTAATACTATCAATATAGAAGTGGACAACATTATATTCGGTGTAGGTGGTTACTTGCAAAACATTAAGTAAAATTATAATTTATTTACATGAAATTTTCATAATACAATTAACTGAATACAATCCATAACAAAATAGAAAATAACAACCCATGATTAACTTAATATATAATACTATCTTTTAATTAAGAGAGTACGTATGGACAATGCAAGGCAAAATGAGCTACTTATCGTAATCCTGATGGTAACTCTTTTACAATGGTCTAGTCAGGACAAGTTGAAGGTGGTGGTGGATCCTGAACTGCCTTTAAAGGTTTAGTTAAAATAGGACTTCAGAGGCTATCAACCCTATTGGATTATTAAGCCAGCACACTGTAAGTCAAGAATAATGTCAAGACTGGAGCCTCTCTGCGAAAAATCCAGTTCCTTTGTGCCTTTAACCCTTAAATGTCGGCGAGCAACATAAGTCGAGTTAAATAAAGCTGGACTATGTGGCGGCGCTCGACATAGGTCGTCTGGCAATTTCAGCACGTAATGTTGCTGAGAGAGTGAGACAAGTGGTGGCAGGAGAGTAGCGAGCGTATGACTGCTCCAGACCACCGCGGCGAACCTACTGACACGAATCCCACCTCCTCCCTCCCTCTCTCACTCGCTATATACGGAATTGTAGGGGGAAAGTGCCTAATTACATGCTTTTTGCACTCGCGTTGCACGGTTATTGCAAGAAAACTAGCCATCATAAAAGGATCGTTATGGTGTCATTCGAAAGCTCTGTTTATGCCCTTTCAGGGATAGATACTTGTTTTACGTTCTGGGTCTTATTTAGGCATGAAAATGATCACGCAAACAGCCCTATTTTGGCTAAAAACACCCCGCTGGGCGGTACATATAAATAAACCGCATAGGCCGCTCGTAAGGTGTTAAAAACTCACGTCGGTCTATTTATAACCTTGTATAGGCTAAACATATCCTAATGCCATTATTTTTAAATAACCTAGTTACTCTTATAATCTTTAAACTCACTAAATCATCCAATAGTATGATAACATAATCATAAAGTGAATCTTTATCTAAATAATATTTACCAACTGCGTTAATATTACGAAGGGTATCTTACGTCTGGTAGCACCGTGAAATGGAGGAACAGAAGGGGGAATGAGAGAGAGAGAGTGGGGGGAATTGAGAGGGGAGGAAGGAGGGGGAGAGAGAGAGAGAAAACTGGGTTGGGGAGGTTCTAAAAGGTTCCTTGATCACCACGTGCGGCACACTACAAATCTGAAATATATTACCTACTGAATAAGTTTGATAACCTTAACCCGGGAGCTGCGGGGAGACTCTTAAGAGTTCCCCCGGCGGACTGCGGGAAGACTCTTGAGAGTAAGTAAAATAAAAAATCAACTTTTGACATCGAAAAAAAAAAAATTATATATTTATTTATTTTTTTTTTTTGGCCCCTGGGCCATGCAAAATCTCAGTCCTCTACCTCCCCTCCTTCCCCACTTTCCTCCTCTCCTTCAGTTATCACCTATTTTCCCTATTATTCCCTTATTCTGAGGTATATTTTCGTGCTAACATTAGCGAGTTGCAAGCAGGGTGTTGTCATCACTGATGGCAAGCGAGTGCAAGAGAGAGAGAGAGAGTATCGATCGACTGTGTCTCAGTGGCCTTGGGGGAAATTGGCGGGAAAGCAGTTTGCCTCACCCATACATTATACAACTCGCGGGCTATATCTCCGATTTTGACCATCCAAACGCTGTTTTCACTCGTTTTATTGTTGTTTCAGGTTAATACATTTATAATCAACGCATAATAGGCGCATATGGATAATTATTAATGCTATTAATGGTACAATGAATATTTTAGTGACGGAAACACCTCAAATACGTCAGCACAGGGGGACGTTTTCAATTACCCCCATGCGCACTTGTTAGGTTAACAAGGTATTGTATTACAAAAAATTAATAAGCCCTTCAACTAACAATGGTAAGGTTACGGATAACCTTTGTGATACATAATCAGGTATTAGCATCTCCTTAGCCAATGTTGATGTATATTTGATTATATACTTACTAAATTAATAATAGTTCATAAGTAAAAGTAGATCAAGTACTTGTTTGTAGATGAACATCATATTCAACTTCATATGTGTTCCATTAGTTTCAAATGTAAATAATTTATCATCATACACATACTGTACATGTACAGTCATCAGGAATAATTAGTTTCATTTTCCCTGTTAGTAGCACTGCACGGTGGAGAGGTATCCCCTCCTCCTCCTCTCCTTGTTGTTCCCATACCCCCACCGAAACCCTCCCATTTTCTCTCCGACCCCAGAACTACACCCACCCTAGTTCACTCCCTCTCACCCAGCTAGGAGCTACTTCTGAAACCTCACAGATTAAATTTATTCTGAACACCTAATGAAGGAATGAAGTATTTCACACATCTCTCGACCACCATCTCCTGCACATTAAACATATGAACTAAACAAAACCTAACCCGAAGCTGCTAATTACTACCGTTGCTAGTAGGGTTAACTGTATATTGATATACCAGCTATGATGGGTAGAAATACACACTTGTATAATTAAATATAAGGTATAATGAGATTATTTGGTTATACACGAAGCTGTTATATAGTTATTGTGACGCATGTCGAGTATGAGCATGCTGCACAGAACGCCCAGTCAGGCCCCACTCTCGCTAGGATCGTCAGGGCAGGAACTTTGGCTGTAGTCTGTGTAGAGTTTCCTAACTTAGTTTATGTGAGCCGTTGTACTATAAGTATTATAAAATTGCATTTTGTTTTCATCTGAGTCAACGAGTTCTATTTTATATCATTAGTTATAAGTATTGTGTGTGGGACTTATTTGTAATGATGAGAGGAGAGAGAGAGAGATTACGTAACGGGGGACAGTGAGTGCGCCACGCGGCAGGTAGGCCTAACTCCCTCCTCCCTCCTCCCTCCTCAGCGCGTGGGAAATCCTTTGTCGATCCCAGATTGAGAGAGAATATTACGTAATGATTGCTAGTGGGCGGTCCTTAGTAGTTTGCGATATGCTCACTAGAGGGCCGAGTATAAAAAGGGAAGTCTCGCCACATATTCTTCAGAACTCATTAGGCAGAGCGACTTCTCATATCCCTTGCAACTATACATATTCTTCCGACTGATGTGAACTTTCTCTACTCTCTGTACCGCCTACCTTCTTCTTTTCCCGAACCTTTTTTAACCTCAATGATCCCTTTGGTGCAGAGCTAGTCAGCCAAAGTATTATCGCTTGAGTTCTCACGAGATATATGCCTATTAGATAGCCTATTTTGGAAGGGATAACTAGAATAGGATTGATTAATGTTTGTTGCACTCGTATATGCATTTCCCTGTGTATGATTATTCATGTTCCTGTTTTCTGCTGATCTAGGTAATGCTAGACTGGGATAAGGCTACTAGAGTTGTGATTCCCTATGTGTATTAGGTTTTGTTGAACCTGTACAATCGCAACGGAGACTTGGGAAGCCTAGGTGGTCTTTCTGACTGTGTACCTTGTGAGTTTAGCACTGTGTTGCGAGTGAGGGCTTTTGCCTCTGCCACCCAACACTGTGCTAACTCGTTTGCTTGACTTTGAGAGGATCGCCAGGAGAGAACCAGATACTAGTGATCTGGATCTCTCAAGAGAGCATCCCGTCAATTACCGTAATTTGGCCGCACAGTCTTAAGGACCTCGCTAGGCTACGAGCCGCTTGCTCAGCCATTGTTTCCTAGCCTACTACATCCCAGCTAGACTTTGCTCGGTCAGCAGATACAGCATAGTATTGAAGCTTTCCTTATGTATGTTATTGTTTATGCACTATTGATTTCATGTGTGGCACGCTTAGCTACTTTAGAGATTAGTGGCCCACGAGCACAATCCTAGTAGGCTATTGCCAGTGCATTGTCGGAGTACTTCTTTTTTATGTTTGCCATTTACTACTGTCTATTCTTATAATTCTTCTTATGTCAATTTAAAGCCTTTAATATTAGTTAATTGCCAGTGTGTTGCTTATTGAATTGCTGTTCAAAATCCGATACTTACTTCTCACGAGTATCCGAGAAGCATCTAACTTTATCAGAAGATTCCTTGCTCGATGCTCGAGGACTATTGTTTAACGTAACGTAATAGTGCCGATCCGAAGTAGAGGGTGGAGGACTTCTTAAGTTCTTAGTCAAGGGTGGATTACTTCGGCTTCGGCCAACACTATTCTTTGGTGTTGTTGTATTTACTTCTTTGTTTGATTGTTGACCAGACTAGATAACTCCCGTCTCTTTATTAGTCTGTTGTGAAACGCTAGTACCGAGTTCTTGTATACCCCGTTATAGCAGATAGAACTCTGGAGGGTATTGGTGTTTTTTGTTCGGCTGGCAGTACTCTGGGGTTGGGATCGTGTGTTTCCGTTGTGGCAGCGAGCCATACTCGAGTCCTGTTTGAGAGCCCTTGTGTACCCGAGTGCCCGGTCGTAACAAATGGCGACCTCGCCAGGATTTTGTGAACAGTATAAATTTTTGCAGAGTTCTACAACATTTGTTTGTTTGTACTTTAGCGTGCATATTGAAGAATATTTTTTTTTTGTATGGCAATTAGTAGAGCATTTAAGAGACTCCAGTTAATTTAGTAATTAGTGCTTGCATAAGGAAGTTTAACACTTTTGTCTCGAGAATTTTTTTGTGGACTTCAGTATGTCGTGCCCTAGCACTGACGAGGAGCGAGAGATGCCATTTGAAGAGGTGCCGTTAGTAATCAGTGAGGAGGATGCTAGAGTTTTTGTGAGTAAGCGGTACCACGTGACGGAGGAGAGGCTGACTGGGGTGGATATTTATGGCTTGCACCTGATAGCCAAGGTTTTGGGCCTATCCAATGTAATAGGGATGTCCAAGAGGGAGCTGATTTCCTGGGTGTTGCGTGGGCGACATGGGGTTTCGGAGGAGAGGGCGTTTGGGGGGGTTCCTCCCCAGATCCCCTCTCACTCGACTCCCACAGTGCCGTCCACTCAGTTGCCGGAGGTTAGCACTCTCCCACAGAGGGATGAGAATTGGCAGATTGGAGTGCCCTCGGGCGGTGCACATGGTGGTTCCCCAGTTTTTGCCCCCCCTCCTTCAGTAGTGGCAGCTCCCTCTTCCTGCATGTCTCCAGATATGATATTTAGACTTGAGCTTGCTAAAATTGAGACTAGGAAGCATGAGATTGAGAATGAGACCAGAAGGCATGAGAATGAGACTAGGAAGCAGGAGAAGGAGATTGAGGCTGAGGTTAGGAGGCAAGAGGATGAGACCAGGAGGCACGAGGCTGAGCTTAGGTACGACTCAGAGAAATATTGTGCTCAAATAGATTTAGATAAGACTCGTGCAGAGTCGACAGGGACTCGGATGGGCCGTGAGGGCCAAGTAAGAGAACAGTCCTTGTCCCACTTAGTCAAATTGGTGCCGGCATTTAGTGAAACTGAAGTCACAGAATGTTTTAATCGTTTTGAGAAGAAGTGTAGGGAGCATAATTGGCCTGAAGAGAAGTGGGCAGCTCTAGTCTCCTCAAGACTTACGGGTAAGGGTCTGAAGGCTCATGATGCACTGCCTTTAGAGTCTTGCATTGACTACCCAGTATTGAAGAGAGCTGTCCTACGGGCATACGAGTTGCAACCAGAAACATATCGATTGAAGTTTCGGGGTGTTACAAAGACTAGGGAGGCGACCTTTCTTGAACATGCCCGGGACTTAAAAGATGCACTTACAAACTGGACACGTTCTGAGAAAGCTGAGACGGCCGAACAGTTGACTGAGCTGTTTCTGCTCGAGCAGTTTTATAAGTGTACTGGTGCAGAAATGACTTTAACTATTAAAGAAAAGCAACCAAAAACTCTACAGGAGGCAGCTGAGATGGCTGACCTCCGGCTATCACTAATTCGTGGGTGCGGGTCTGCCCAGCGTAGTGAGGCAGGTAACAAGGGGCGTGACGCCCCACCCACCCGAGTTAGTGATATACCTTATGCAAACAAGTACAAGAGCTATGATACCAAGACTGACCACAAGACTAGCACCGTCCCATTTAAGAAGGGGCCGGGCCCTTCCCAGTACCAAGGGAAGCCCAAGGGGGAGTTGGAGTGTTATCATTGTCATGAAAAGGGGCACTTTGCAAGAGTCTGTCCAAGCAAACCACCTACAGCAGCTGTGTCTTTGGCCTGCAACATTGGTGTGTCTCTGAAGTCTTCTGAGTTTGCCCGGGGCAGTTCGTCAGAGGCTGAGGCACAGCCAATGCAGAAGCACCTGGGAGGCTCGAACCCTGCTCAGGATGTTTTTTGCGACCATAGAGGACGGGGTTGCGTGATGTGGGCGGGGCGCAAGCATGGAGTAGAGGTCTTGCGTGATACAGGTGCTTCGCAGACTCTGATGAATAACTTGACTGGCTACCCTATAAACGCGGCTCGGGTGGTAGTGGTGCAGGGTATTAATGCAACTCGGTCATACCCGCTGGTGCGGTTGGAGTTGGAGGTGGATGGTGTGGCACGTGAATTGGATGTCGGGATTGTGGAGAAACTGCCAGTGGAGGGCGTCGACCTTCTTCTCGGCAACGACTTTGCAATGCCCGCTTCTGAGGTTCTACCCTTAGTCGTTGCCGAGAGGCCGGCCGACGTGAGTGGGGAAGAGCAAGAGTGGGTCGAGCGGTGTCAGACACAACCCATGGCGTGTGTTGTCACCCGAGCTCGGGCAGCTAAAGTGTCACAGCCTAGTCCTCCGTCTTCAGGCCAGCAGAGGAACGATCAACAGGAGGAGGCTAAAGCTGGAGTTGGTTTTAAGAGTTTTGACTCGGCGGCTCTCCTGGGTGATTCAGTATTGGCACTTATGTTGGAGTCTGGAGAGGCCCCAGGACCTGTCACAGCTAGTGAGGAGGTAGGGCAGGAAGAGACTCCGAGGCAGCAACGTTACACACGGAGAGAAAAAAGGGTTGCTCAGTTTGATATTGGGGGAGGACTTGGGTTGCTTCGGAAGCATCTAGACAGGTTGGTTCCCTCAGATGTTTGTAAACTGCAGTTGGAGGATCCGGAAGTTCAGAAGTGTGGTAATGGTGCTGTCGAGATCAAACACGAGGACGGGGAAGCATGTCGTGTGAACCTGTTGGAGGAGTTTGTGAGGCAACCACCTGAGCAGCCTACTGTCCCTGCGTTGGTCTGCCGCGGCCAAGGTGGAGAAGGAGAGGGGGGCAGTAGGGCACAGGTGGAGGAGAGTAGGGATTGTCATGTCTCGGCGGAGCAGTGGGCGGGGGACACGAGTCTGGTGGCTGTGGAAGCGCTAGAGCACCTGCCTGAGCAGCAGTGTGCAGCACTCCAGCACCAGCTCGGTTCATACCCCACTGGTCGTGCCGAGCCCCTGAGTCTCACAACTCGGGCGGTGCAAGATGTTCCACGGGCAGGTCACGTGAATGTTGAAAGACCGTTAGCCTCGTTGTTTCGGTGGTTCAAGGTGGGCGACGAGGCTTTGGCATGGTTGCCAGGTCAGGGTCGACCCATGGCTGCCAAGGGTGGTGGTCAAAAGGAGGATATTGAGCATATTGGGGAGGTTGGCTGTGGAGTGGATGTGCCCGGTCGTCACATAGCCTCCCAATGCTGCTCTAGTCTAATGCAACAGCCCTACCATAGACCGACTGTATCTGGCCATGTCTCTAAAAGCGGTGATGCTGAGCAGGCAGATGTCGTCACAAGGAATGCGGGGGTGCGCATGTACGGTATCGGCGGGGAAGCCTTAGCAATAATGAACTATGGGAGTGACTGCACAGGTGGTACTGATTGTCCCTCTCATGACCTGGCTGTTCTAGGGACGAAGGTGGAGAAGGAGGGAGTCTACAGGTTAGAAGCTGCGGTCTCGGCTGGGTTGTGGGAGGGCACTAGGCATGTTGTTCGTGGAGACAGTGCAAGGCAGTTGTTTACTAGGCTATGGCAGTACTTTCGCATGTTTGTTGCTTCTCCAAGCTTGATGTACGGGGTAGAATCCGACATGCAGGCTGGAGATAGTGCAAGGCTCAGTTTAATTCCCTACCGTATAAATCCTGCTCGACAGCCTATGGTGCAAGCAGAGCTGGATGTTGTGGACGGGAGTACCTACCAGTGCAATGTTATGCCTGACGGACGTAAGAATGCGCTAGCAACGTTTCAGAACCTGATGAATGAAATTGAAAAGGACGATGATGGGCTGGAGCATCTTGTTAAATTCGGCTCGGAGAAGTACAATTCGGCCCAGGGAAGCTGCTCTGTTGTCGAGGAGGAGCTGCTGGCGGTTGTGCTTGCGCTGGGGCATTTCGAGGTCTATGTTCCAGCCTATGGTCCGGTCGTTGTAGTTTACCCAGATCATCACCCTCTCAAGTTCTTGGACCAGTTTCACAATCGGAATATGAGGCTGACCAGGTGGTCACTAAGGTTATTGGTATATAACCTGGACATACGCCATATTGCCGGTTGTGACAACGTGGTTGCAGATGGTCGTTCAAGGGTATATGATCCTGGGTAGATTGACACACGGGTAGCCTCCTGCTTTAGTTTGAATAGTATTTTGCGCTTGGTGCTTGTTGGCTCGCGGTTGTAGCCCAGCGTATTGGGTCGTAAAGCAGGAGTTGAGCGTTTGGTATAGAAGAAAATAGGCTGCCCTTATAGTGCAGCCGGGAAAAACATATTAAAATATATAAAAATCATAAAAAAACTCTTTCTTTTTTATATAGATAATTGTATAAGTTTGTCATAGCCTATAGAGTTTGAGTAGTCCACGAACTATCAAACGGCTGAGCTGCTGTAAGCTCGCTCTGGGAGCATGATATTGTGTCTTTTGCTATTGTTGGGAGGAGTTATAAAATGTGATTTTTTTTTTTTAATGATAAGATGTGTTTTAGTGATAAACTCAGCTTTGTTTTAGTGCCATGCGGTCGCTGGGTGTGAGGGGCTTGATGGGGTTCTGTGTGTCAGATTTTAGCTCAGGGTTGAGCAAGTAAAATCTTGGGGGAGGTGTGACGCATGTCGAGTATGAGCATGCTGTACAGAACGCCCAGTCAGGCCCCACTCTCGCTAGGATCGTCAGGGCAGGAACTTTGGCTGTAGTCTGTGTAGAGTTTCCTAACTTAGTTTATGTGAGCCGTTGTACTATAAGTATTATAAATATGTATTTTGTTTTCATCTGAGTCAACGAGTTCTATTTTATATCATTAGTTATAAGTATTGTGTGTGGGACTTATTTGTAATGATGAGAGGAGAGAGAGAGATTACGTAACGGGGGACAGTGAGTGCGCCACGCGGCAGGTAGGCCTAACTCCCTCCTCCCTCCTCCCTCCTCAGCGCGTGGGAAATCCTTTGTCGATCCCAGATTGAGAGAGAATATTACGTAATGATTGCCAGTGGGCGGTCCTTAGTAGTTTGCGATATGCTCACTAGAGGGCCGAGTATAAAAAGGGAAGTCTCGCCACATATTCTTCAGAACTCATTAGGCAGAGCGACTTCTCATATCCCTTGCTACTATACATATTCTTCCGACTGATGTGAACTTTCTCTACTCTCTGAACCGCCTATCTTCTTCTCTTCCCGACCCTTTATAACCTCAATGATCCCTTTGGTGCAGAGCTAGTCAGCCAAAGTATTATCGCTTGAGTTCTCACGAGATATATGCCTATTAGATAGCCTATTTTGGAAGGGATAACTAGAATAGGATTGATTAATGTTTGTTGCACTCGTATATGCATTTCCCTGTGTATGATTATTCATGTTCCTGTTTTCTGCTGATCTAAGTAATGCTAGACTGGGATAAGGCTACTGGAGTTGTGATTCCCTATGTGTATTAGGTTTTGTTGAACCTGTACAATCGCAACGGAGACTTGGGAAGCCTAGGTGGTCTTTCTGACTGTGTACCTTGGGAGTTTAGCGCTGTGTTGCGAGTGAGGGCTTTTGCCTCTGCCACCCAACACTGTGCTAACTCGTTTGCTTGACTTTGAGAGGATCGCCAGGAGAGAACCAGATACTAGTGATCTGGATCTCTCAAGAGAGCATCCCGTCAATTAACGTAATTTGGCCGCACAGTCTTAAGGACCTCGCTAGGCTACGAGCCGCTTGCTCAGCCATTGTTTCCTAGCCTACTACATCCCAGCTAGACTTTGCTCGGTCAGCAGATACAGCATAGTATTGAAGCTTTCCTTATGTATGTTATTGTTTATGCACTATTGATTTCATGTGTGGCACGCTTAGCTACTTTAGAGATTAGTGGCCCACGAGCACAATCCTAGTAGGCTATTGCCAGTGCATTGTCGGAGTACTTCTTTTTTATGTTTGCCATTTACTATTGTCTATTCTTATAATTCTTCTTATGTCAATTTAAAGCCTTTAATGTTAGTTAATTGCCAGTGTGTTGCTTATTGAATTGCTGTTCAAAATCCGATACTTACTTCTCACGAGTATCCGAGAAGCATCTAACTTTATCAGAAGATTCCTTGCTCGATGCTCGAGGACTATTGTTTAACGTAACGTAATAGTGCCGATCCGAAGTAGAGGGTGGAGGACTTCTTAAGTTCTTAGTCAAGGGTGGATTACTTCGGCTTCGGCCAACACTATTCTTTGGTGTTGTTGGATTTACTTCTTTGTTTGATTGTTGACCAGACTAGATAACTCCCGTCTCTTTATTAGTCTGTTGTGAAACGCTAGTACCGAGTTCTTGTATACCCCGTTATAGCAGATAGAACTCTGGAGGGTATTGGTGTTTTTTGTTCGGCTGGCAGTACTCTGGGGTTGGGATCGTGTGTTTCCGTTGTGGCAGCGAGCCATACTCGAGTCCTGTTTGAGAGCCCTTGTGTACCGGAGTGCCCGGTCGTAACAATACTTGTATACCGGGAAACTATCTGTAGAAACGGAATGCAAGGGATGCAGTATTTCTTCGTAGATGTAAACCCTTCTGTACCGGCAATGTCTTTTTAACTATAATCTGGCTAATATTTGATGATTTTATTCAGTTTTAAAATGGCCTCCACCAATTAACAGGCTTCGAACTATCTCACTTAACCCTTTTTACTACCACAGATCCTTCTTAAAATGCACAAACTCCTCTAAATATAGCTATAATAAAATACAAAAGATGTCGCCGGTAGGGAAGGGGTGAAGGGGATAGATATATTTGTAATCGATGAATTATTGATAACTCACCACATTATAGGTATACAGATATGTTTTGTAAGCGTTTATACTGTAAGGTATTATTGATAACTCACCACATTATAGGTATACAGTATATGTTTTGTAACCGTTTATACTGTAAGGTATTATTGATAACTCACCACATTATAGGTATACAGTATATGTTTTGTAAGCGTTTATACTGTAAGGTATTATTGATAACTCACCACATTATAGGTATACAGTATATGTTTTGTAAGCGTTTATACTGTAAGGTATTATTGATAACTCACCACATTATAGGTATACAGTATATGTTTTGTAAGCGTTTATACTGTAAGGTATTATTGATAACTCACCACATTATAGGTATACAGTATATGTTTTGTAAGCGTTTATACTGTAAGGTATTATTGATAACTCACCACATTATAGGTATACAGTATATGTTTTGTAACCGTTTATACTGTAAGGTATTATTGATAACTCACCACATTATAGGTATACAGTATATGTTTTGTAAGCGTTTATACTGTAAGGTATTATTGATAACTCACCACATTATAGGTATACAGTATATGTTTTGTAAGCGTTTATACTGTAAGGTATTATTGATAACTCGCCACATTATAGGTATACAGTATATGTTTTGTAAGCGTTTATACTGTAAGGTATTATTGATAACTCACCACATTATAGGTATACAGTATATGTTTTGTAAGCGTTTATACTGTAAGGTATTATTGATAACTCGCCACATTATAGGTATACAGTATATGTTTTGTAAGCGTTTATACTCTAAGGTATTATTGATAACTCACCACATTATAGGTATACAGTATATGTTTTGTAACCGTTTATACTGTAAGGTATTATTGATAACTCACCACATTATAGGTATACAGTATATGTTTTGTAAGCGTTTATACTGTAAGGTATTATTGATAACTCACCACATTATAGGTATACAGTATATGTTTTGTAAGCGTTTATACTGTAAGGTATTATTGATAACTCACCACATTATAGGTATACAGTATATGTTTTGTAAGCGTTTATACTGTAAGGTATTATTGATAACTCACCACATTATAGGTATACAGTATATGTTTTGTAAGCGTTTATACTGTAAGGTATTATTGATAACTCACCACATTATAGGTATACAGTATATGTTTTGTAAGCGTTTATACTGTAAGGTATTATTGATAACTCACCACATTATAGGTATACAGTATATGTTTTGTAAGCGTTTATACTGTAAGGTATTATTGATAACTCACCACATTATAGGTATACAGTATATGTTTTGTAAGCGTTTATACTGTAAGGTATTATTGATAACTCACCACATTATAGGTATACAGTATATGTTTTGTAAGCGTTTATACTGTAAGGTATTATTGATAACTCACCACATTATAGGTATACAGTATATGTTTTGTAAGCGTTTATACTGTAAGGTATTTTCTTGAAGTAGAGAGTGTTGGTAATCGAGCCTTGGCAATATGGCATTAACCCCTTCTGTACCGGCGAAGTTCTTCTAACTCTATTCTGGCTACTATTAGACGATTTTATTTAGTTTCAAAAGGGCCTCGAGCTATTAAAAGGCTTCCAACTATCTCACTTAACCAATTTTACTACAACAGATCCTTCTTAAACTGCACAACATCTTCTAAATATATCCAGAAGAAAATTAAAAAGACGTAAAAGTACAGAAGGGGTTAATATTCATAAAGTATACAAGCAAGTTAAGCGTTGTAAATAATATATTGTCCTAATCTGATAATGTAGGCCAAATAATGTATTCATGAACCATAGAACATAAACCAAGTAGGTTTGTCAAGACATATGAATACATTCCCAAAGCCAGTTCAATACGACAGTGCAATATTACTTTAATAACACTATGCACAATATTTCAGATGAATTTCGGAGTGTTTAGAACTATAACCATTAGTATTTTTAATTTAGTATGGCCTACCTAGACTGAATGAAGGCGCCAAATAACATCCAGATATATACAGATAAAAGGGGTAATTATGCCATAATACTGACACGCTTAACCCATTTCAATTTTATTCTGGTCACTTTTAGACTGAGTTTACCCAGTTTAAAAAGAGTCACCAACAATTACCAGGCTTCGAACTATCTGACTTAACCCTTTTTACTACCACAGATCCTTCTTAAGCTGCACAAAATCGTCTAAATATAGGTAGAATAAACTAAATAAGACGTCGTCGGTATAGAAGGGGTTAAGGGAGCCCACCTCGCTTTTTTCTCTTTCTCTTCCTCTCCCTTTGGCTTGTATCCACTCGGCCCCATTCAGCCTACTATTTTAAGACGTTTACCCCCACCCACGTGTCAATATTTTCCTGGTGAGCGGTAGCGAGCCAGCATATATATATATATTTTTGTTTTGACAGCAAGCTAATTTTGTACATTTTTCGATAGAAGAACGTCTACGGCGAAGCCAGATTACTCCATACAATGATGGCTCGCTATCGCTCGCCAGGAAGAAATCGACACCTGGATGGGGATAAACGTCTTAAAACAGTTGGCTGAATGGGGCCGAATGGATACAAGCCAGGGAAAGAGAGAGAAGGAGAGAAAGATACAAACAGTCGATGACCCCCCTTAAAGTAAGAATATGCATCACACGGATGTAAGAGCGTAAGGTGTCTGCAATATGCATCACACGGATGTAAGAACGTAAGGTGTCTGCAAAATTCTCTGCTCCGTTGGCGTCCTGACTTTCTGGAAGACTCTGAATGGCAGCGATCAGTCATTCTGATTTATGCAGTTTCCCCAAGTTCCACCAATCCATGTTTACAGTTTTCGGGTGAGGAAGAAAGAAAGAAAGACAGAAAGAAAGGAAGAAAGAAAGAAAGACAGAAAGAAAGAGAGAGAGAGAGAGAGAGAGAGAGAGAGAAAATATATAGATAGATAGATAGAGAGAGACAGAGATAGATAGATAGATAGAGAGAGAGAGATATGATTAACAAAAAAAAAACATTAACAGTACTATAATGCTAATAGTATGAAAGTGGCCATCATAATACTATATATCTGAAACCACAATTCATCTAACTAAGATAAACACCTTTTTTGGAGATAGACGTCAACGTTAGAAGACCCTTTAAGGGGGAGGTATTTGTTTGTTTTCTGGATCCCCTACTCCCTCATGTAGTTTTGAGATTTTAAGACGTTCGCCCCATTAGTTTGTCCATTGTAAGACTGTTCACCTTATTTCTTTATCAATATCAAGACCTTTCGTGCCATGTAGGTGTCGACTTTTCCTGGTGAGCGATAGCTCAGCAACAATTCCATCCTTAACGAGGATAATCCTCCCTCCCAACACTTTCTCTGCCCCCCCTAGTGCGACACATATGAAGAACCCAACATCTCGAAGCTTCAATCGATAATCTCGGGGGTTCGTGAGAGTCACAGGCAACTGAACAGCCTACAGTCCCGAGGTTGAGACACAGAAGAAGAACAAACAAAAACATATCAGGATACAACATTTATGGTTAAACATATCAGGATACAACATTTATGGTTAAACATATCAGGATACAACATTTATGGTTAAACATATCAGGATACAACATTTATGGTTAAACATATCAGGATACAACATTTATGGTTAAACATATCAGGATACAACATTTATGGTTAAACATATCAGGATACAACATTTATGGTTAAACATATCAGGATACAACATTTATGGTTAAACATATCAGGATACAACATTTATGGTTAAACATATCAGGATACAACATTTATGGTTAAACATATCAGGATACAACATTTATGGTTAAACATATCAGGATACAACATTTATGGTTAAATTTTGTATTTATGTAGACCGTACAAATGGAAGGAAAGGCGGAGGTGTAGGCATGTATATTTCATCCCATTTACTTCCTGAAGAAATATGAGGCCATGTACGGAGCCCGGTGCTGGTGCAGTGCAGCGGTGCCGTGTGGATCTGTGAAGGCGGGACGACTTTGATTATGTTTTCCAGAATAAATTTTATAATTTTAATTAAACTAACCTAACCTAACGTATTTTTGCATAATACAAATACAAGCAAACAAATATTGTATTGGGCTGGGATCCAACGCTAGACTTCCTGGGTGTGAGCCCTAACCATTACCTCTGAGCTACGAGACTGCATGCTGGTGTTATTTGGAAAGGCCTAGTTAAAGGGGAGAAGCATCAAAGTCGTCGGCACCACTATACCGCACCAGCACCGGGCTCCGTACTCTAGTAATCTACTATTTGTGCTCGAATTAATATCAATAAAACTAAGATTCATATTACAACAGCTACCACCAAGCTACATAGATAGCGACGATTTACTATTTTACGATATGCTAAAGAAAACTCTTTTTGATAAATGTTGTATTCTAGGCAATTATAACGTTCCTAATTTAGAATAGAATCTTGTCACCGGAAATACCGCTAATTCACAAAAAATTATAGATTTAATTTAGTATAATTTCCTATATCAATGCATAAAGGAAGCAACACGTGAAAACAATATTCTCGACCTTGTCATAACTGCCCATGAAACTTTAATTACTAATTTAGAGGTAGGAGAACATCTGTCAAATTCCGATTTTTTTTTGCTATAGGCCTACTATTGAAAAACAAAAAACAAATATATCTTGGTACCATATTGAACAAAAAATGAAGATTTTGACGAATTTAGGCGAGCACTACATAACACACACTTATTGCTAGATATAAATAACGAAATTAATGAGATGAGGGAACAGGTTAAAAACATGTTTATGGTGGCACAGAACACGTATGTAATACGAGTGAAATGTAAAAGCCACCATGTAATGCAATACAAAAATAGAAGGAAAATGCGCAAGCTGAACAAAATGACTACTGTACTAACGACCAAGTAAAGGAATTATACAACCTCGCTATGTTAAGAACATTACTAGATCCGCCAAACGTGATTATGAAGTCGCTATAGCCAAATAAAGCACTGACAACCCAACGCATTTTTAGAGCTATGCATATCATAACAGATAAATATAAAGTGGAACAGGCCCATTAATTAATTAGAGATGTTCAAATAGTGACATCCGACACAGATATTGCAAATACACTTAACGAATATTTGTGTTCTGTTTCTTTACAAAGTATAGAATAATACAAAACAAAGAGCAGTAACAACACATGAAATAGTAGGAAACTTTACTATCAGCGCAAGTGAAGAAGTATGTAAATCAAATAAATTAAATATCAACAAGACTACGGGGCCCGATAATTTCCATAATAGGATATTAAGACAAGTAAAAGAAGAAACATGCTAATCCCTGACCATTATCTTTAACTCATCACTACATCAGAGTAGCGTCCCTAATGATTGGAAATCAGCCAACATTACATTCAATCACAAAAAGGGTGATCGAGCCAAAGCAAGTAATTATAGACCTATAAGCTTAACGTCAGTAATAGGACAAATTCTTGGGACGATTTTGAGAGATAAAATAGTTGAGTATCTAGTGAAGAATATAATTATAATATTAATAAGAGACAGCCAGTACGGATTTAGGACCAACAAATTGTGCTTAAATAACCTTCTCGAATTTTATAATAAATTATTTACTCTTGATGACTAAACTAAGGGGCTTGACATAGTCTACCTAAACTATCAAAAAACGTTCGACAAGGTACCTCACAATAAATTATTAGATAAGTTAGAAATGCTCGGGATAAATGGTACCGTAATATTAATGGATTAAACGCTAGCTTACAAACCGAAAAAAAGAGTTGTTATTAATGGTATATAATCCAATTGGGTGCCTGTTACCAGCGGTGAGCCGGACTTGGTCCGGCCGTATTTATCATATATATAAATGATAATGATGTACTGTAGGTCTGAATAACTTTATATCCTAATTTGCGGACAATGCAAAAATAAGGAACATAGTCTTGAGTGAGTAAGACAGAAACAGCCTACAGTCCGACTTAGCAGTGGATTGGTCAGAAAAGTGACAAATGTCAAATTTTGCAAGTTGGTACAAACAACAAAAAGTATGATTATCAAATGAATGGCTAACCAATAATAGCAGACTCTAAGGTTAAAGATCTCGGGGTTATAATATCAGAAAACCTAAAATCCTCATAGGAATGTGCGGCTTCGGCAAATAAATCTAACAAAGACTTGGGATATATCAAACTATTTTTTACCTTTAAAACGATAACATTATGTTGCCATTATTCAAAATCATTGCTAGACCCCATCTTGAATATAACGTTCAGTTCTGGTCCCCGTATCTCAAGAAAGACATTGAAAAACTCGAATCAGTGCAGCGTAGAGCAGCTAAGCTAATTCCCTCTCTGAGAAACAAGCCATATTATGAAATAATATTAAGATTAATAAAATAAGATTAAATAAATTAAACTTGTTCTCGCTAAAAGAAAAGAAAAAGGAGGTTACAAGGTCAACTTATCGAGTGTTTTAAGATACTAAAAGGATTTGACAGAGTCCTGTAGATATCAGTGCATTGTTCACGATTAATAACAATGCTGCAACCATAGGTAATGGAATGAAATTAATTAGAAAGAAGGCATGCCTATAACACAAAATGTCTTCACATACTGTGTGGTTAAAGAGTGGAATAGTTTACCAAGGGAGGTGGTCGGCAGTTATTCAATTGATACGTTTAGAAGAGACTAGACGATCATCTGATGGAGATTGGGTTAATATGAATTAATCAGTAGGTTAGTGTAATTTCCCTTTCAAACTAAGCAAATTCTATACTGTATACACACTTTCCTTGTGGGCATTTCCTGACCCATAAGGTTACATTTCATCCTATTTTCCAGTACGGCTTTTAAGCCGGAGGGTGGGGAGAGATCCTTCTACTTTGCTGTCCTATTCTACTTCTATAAACTGTCCCTGTCTAGCAGTATTAAGGCCGGACCACCTAGTAGGGGCCAGAAGGTCTGTGTGGTCTTAGTATCTGTGTTACTCTGTAACTCTCTTTCTTCCTGGCCTGAGTTTTCTTTTATCGGTTTTCCATTCTCGTCTGCCATTACCTCGGCCGTGTGGATTAAAGTTCAGACTTCTTTTATCACCCTCTTCGCTCCCTCACTTTACCTGCACATTTCTTGACTCTCTTTGTGGACACCCTTACCCGCGAATATAAACTCCAAAGTGTTACGTTATGTTTGTATTGTTAGTGATTTGTTCAGTGTATTAGGGGAAACGCTGAGGAAATTGAGATATTACAACATATTTAATCTTGTATATCGATCACCGAAGACAAATATTCTCTCTCTCTCTCTCTCTCTCTCTCTCTCTCTTCTATTCCCTCTATTCCAAAGTTTGTCAGTGGTGGACGTACGTAAAACTTGATCGGTTTGGATGTTTGACGGAGATAATGGAAACATAAATGTTTCACAGTTTAAAAAGTGCCATAGTAAATGTCATGTGTCTGCATATTCTGACATACGGAGCCCTGTATGTTAATTTAAGAGTTAGAATTAGAGTTGAAGGAGCCGAACTACCCAAACGGTGAAGCGAGTGGGGAAACTACCTCTCCCGCATACCTGCAAACAAGCCTTCACACCTGCGTGCGTCATAGGGGACTCTGCAAACTACCTCGATGCCACGATGCTATGACGTATGATCGACGCCGGGAGCTGTGATTGGACCAGGCACCTGCTATGCAACTCGAGGAGCTATGATAGGGGCGCGCACCATCACTCGCCTCCTGATTCGTTCCTACACCATCATTGTTTGGTATATAAGACCCGAGTTGTGGGCATTCAAATCCGTCTCATTTGGAGTTGGGGAAGGTGAACTTGCAGCTGGAGGAAGACGGGGTGAAGTATTATAATGGGATTGTGACTGTCAGTCAGATTATATAAATGTGTGTTAAGTGTGTTCGGTGTAAACACTTACGTTATGTTGGTTAGTGAGATATGTGATTGGGAATTAACGTGAACACTACTATTATGTGTTTAACTATTTGATTGCGAATTAACGTTAACGCTACTATTATTGTGTATTTAACTATTTGATTGCGAATTAACGTTAACGCTACTATTATTGTGTACTTAACTATTTGATTGGGAATTAACGTTAACGCTACTATTATTGTGTATTTAACTATTTGATTGCGAATTAACGTTAACGCTACTATTATTGTGTACTTAACTATTTTAGTTGACTAACTTGTGGACTAAAGCAACTCTTTAAGTAATTGGGTTATGATGAAAGTAATACTATTGTTTTATATTAATACTTACGAGTTCTTTCATTTTCTTTGAATTAAGCTTACATTGCTTAACGGTACTTAGTACGGTGATGCTATTGTCTCATATTAGTAATATCGCCTTAGACTAACCTGGCTGTGTTAATATTACTTCTAGTGATTTCCTAAGCTGAAGAAAATTCTTTTGCTTCAAAATATTATATTTTGCTTTTCATATTATTTGAGTGAGACCTGAATCGAATCTATGAAACGATCCTGTAACTTTATTTACTCATAATCAAACCAATGTTACGTGGTTAAGAAATACATTTAACTAATTATTAAATATATATCTAACTTTTTATGTGACTTTGATATTACTCCTGATGATAATAATAATAATATAATTCTATTAACGTAAGACCAGAACCAAGAATATTTAAATTAAATATAAATAAAAGGACATATAAGAAAACTATCTATTCATTTCAAATTGGGTAAGAGACTGAAATATTCTTACTTTAATATTTATCTTTCAAGACTTTTTATAGAATTAATAGTCCTTTAGATATAACTTATTCGGTTCATAACCATAGCCTACTAAGCTTCGGTTAAATAATAGTCTTTATAAATACTACATGACTTTAATTAGTTTCAGTATTTTTCATAATTAAAGAGTATCAGTCAATAAAGGATACTAAGTCCTAAGATCCAAAAGGAAAGGAAGCAACAACAGGAAATAATTTTATTAGATTTTACTTTTGTTTTGCCTTCAGCTGACTGATACCTTAATATATATCTCTGTGCTATCTAGATTCATCAAGTTAACCACTTGAGGATCAAGATACGTAACAATATATATATATATATATATATATATATATATATATATATATATAATTATAAACAATCTAACTAGGCAAACATTCATCCATATGTTAACTAACCATCTAAAGTGGGTTGTAAATATTGTATGTACTGTAACTTTGATGATTTAGGTAAGATAACAACCCAGTATATTCGATATATATATATATATATATATATATATATAATCCCACATCAATAATACTCACTGTATCGATACCAGTATATTTCTTGCAGGGCCCCAAGAGTTCTCTGACACATTGATAACACAAAAAGAAAAATATAGGTGCAATGTCTGTCTGTCTCAGTTGCATTGTAACAAAACAAGGCCCGTGTTATTTTTGTTTAGTATTTGTTATGAATATATTAATGTGATCATAGTAAAACTGCCACCATATATATTTGCCTAGTATCAACGAAAGTCAAATGGACAGCCTTTACATAGTTTTGAAGCTTTAGGTCTTTGTTAAGTTTTGGTAAGTGGTCATGTGTTTTTTCTCTGAAGGATCTGATTTATAAAATTACTGTATGGCAGCAAAGAGTGTGATACTTAACCCATACAGTACCGGTGACTTCCATTACTGTATGGCAGCAAAGAGTGTGATACTTAACCCATACAGTACCGGTGACTTCCATTACTGTATGGCAGCAAAGAGTGTGATACTTAACCCATACAGTACCGGTGACTTCCATTACTGTATGACAGCAAAGAATGTGATACTTAACCCATACAGTACCGGTGACTTCCATTACTGTATGGCAGCAAAGAGTGTGATACTTAACCCATACAGTATCGGTGACTTCCATTACTGTATGGCAGCAAAGAGTGTGATACTTAACCCATACAGTACCAGTGACTTCCATTATTGTATGGCAGCAAAGAGTGTGATACTTAACCCATACAGTACCGGTGACTTCCATTACTGTATGGCAGCAAAGAGTGTGATACTTAACCCATACAGTACCGGTGACTTCCATTACTGTATGGCAGCAAAGAGTGTGATACTTGACCCATACAGTACCGGTGACTTCCATTACTGTATGGCAGCAAAGAGTGTGATACTTAACCCATACAGTACCGGTGACTTCCATGACTGTATGGCAGCAAAGAGTGTGATACTTAACCCATACAGTACCGGTGACTTCCATTACTGTATGACAGCAAAGAGTGTGATACTTAACCCATACAATACCGGTGACTTCCATTACTGTATGGCAGCAAAGAGTGTGATACTTAACCCATACAGTACGGGTGACTTCCATTACTGTATGGCAGCAAAGAGTGTGATACATAACCCATACAGTACCGGTGACTTCCATTACTGTATGGCAGCAAAGAGTGTGATACTTAACCCATACAGTACCGGTGACTACCATTACTGTATGGCAGCAAAGAGTGTGATACTTAACCCATACAGTATCGGTGACTTCCATTACTGTATGGCAGCAAAGAGTGTGATACTTAACCCATACAGTACCGGTGACTTCCATTACTGTATGGCAGCAAAGAGTGTGATACTTAACCCATACAGAACCGGTGACTTTCATTACTGTATGACAGCAAAGAGTGTGATACTTAACCCATACAGTATCGGTGACTTCCATTACTGTATGGCAGCAAAGAGTGTGATACTTAACCCATACAGAACCAGTGACTTCCATTACTGTATGGCAGCAAAGAGTGTGATACTTAACCCATACAGTACCAGTGACTTCCATTACTGTATGGCAGCAAAGAGTGTGATACTTAACCCATACAGTACCGGTGACTTCCATTACTGTATGGCAGCAAAGAGTGTAATACTTAACCCATACAGTACCGGTGACTTCCATTACTGTATGGCAGCAAAGAGTGTGATACTTAACCCATACAGTACCGGTGACTTCCATTACTGTATGGCAGCAAAGAGTGTGATACTTAACCCATACAGAACCGGTGACTTCCATTACTGTATGGCAGCAAAGAGTGTGATAATTAACCCATACAGAACCGGTGACTTCCATTACTGTATGGCAGCAAAGAGTGTGATACTTAACCCATACAGAACCAGTGACTTCCATTACTGTATGGCAGCAAAGAGTGTGATACTTAACCCTTACAGTGCCGGTGACTTCTATTACTGTATGGCAGCAAAGAGTGTGATACTTAATCCATTCAGTACCGGTGACTTCCATTACTGTATGGCAGCAAAGAGTGTGATACTTAACCCATACAGAACCAGTGACTTCCATTACTGTATGGCAGCAAAGAGTGTGATACATAACCCATACAGTACCGGTGACTTCCATTACTGTATGGCAGCAAAGAGTGTGATAAACTTAGAGCTATGTTTATAGAAACTGACTGGAGCTTTTTAATTCACAATAACGACATAAATACATCTTGGAAGTTATTCGAAGCCACTTACCTAAAAGCAGTGCAAGAATGCATACCATCGAAAATACGGCGTCCAGGCCATAATAATAAGCCCAAATGGTTGAATAAAGATATTTCAAACTGCCTGCTTGCTAAAAAATTTGCTAATGATAGATTAAAATCCTCACAAAATGGCGAAGAACGGCTGAAATTTGTAGAGCTACGACGCTAAGCCAAAAAGTTAATTAAGCAAAGTAAAAAGACCTTAGAGTTACATATTGCGAATCAAAGTAAAACAAACCCGAAAGAATTCTATAGTTATATCAGAAAGAAAAAAGTAGTTACTTCAACTGTTGGACCGTTAGTCGATGAAAATGGAGAATACACCAAAGACGAAGTACAAATGAGTAATGCCCTCAATACCTTCTTTGCATCAGTTTTTACAACAGAAGACCTCAGTGATATCCCTACACCATCGCCGATTCAGATTGATAATTCAGATGTTCTAAGCAATATCACCGTTACAGAGAGAGAAGTATTGAATTGTTTAGATAAACTCAAGGTAAATAAAACGCCTGGACCTGATACAATCTCGCCTAGAGTTCTAAAGGAAGCTAAGGATGAGCTCTCCAAACCACTGACATTACTATTCAATAAATCCTTGCAGTCTGGAACTATGCCCGATCAGTGGAAGCTAGCCAACGTAACACCGATATTCAAAAAAGGCAGCAAATCCCTACCCCGTAACTATCGTCCAATTAGCTTAACCTCAGTTGCATGTAAAATGCTATAAATGGTCATACGAGACAGACTCGTAAATCACTTAGAGGAAAATAACATACATAAAGATGCTCAACACGGCTTTCGTAAAAAACGTTCCTGTTTAACAAACCTCTTAGACTTCTTCCACGATATCCTCAACCTCTACGATGAGAGTAAAGCTGTAGATATTATATACCTTGATTTTCAAAAGGCCTTTGACAAAGTTCCCCACAAACGTTTACTGCTAAAACTAAAAGCGCATGGAATACAAGACGGTGTGTTGAAATGGATAGAAAATTGGCTCAGCGACAGAAAGCAAAGAGTAGTCATAAACGGTAAGGCATCTAAATGGACCAATGTAAGTAGCGGGGTACCCCAGGGATCGGTACTAGGACCAATTCTCTTTCTAATTTACATCAACGACATAGATGAGGGTCTCACCTGTACAATCTCAAAATTTGCTGACGATACAAAAATTGCAAATAGCGTACTCTCAAAAGAACAAGTTGACGATATGCAACACAATCTAGATAAATTGTCATGTTGGGCCCAAATTTGGCAAATGAGTTTCAATGCGGATAAATGTAAAGTACTACATATCGGATACCTAAATGAGAAAGCAAACTATTCGATGAATGGCACTCAGCTTAAGAATGTAAACAGAGAAACCGATCTGGGAGTAACAATATCGAGTAACCTAAAACCGAGTCAACAATGTTCAGAAGTTGTTAACAAGGCAAACAAAATAATTGGCTTTATAGGCAGGTCATTTGAGCATAAATCCAAAGAAGTTATCCTAACCCTTTACAATTCCTTAGTCAGCCCTCTTCTGGAATACTGCGTTCAATCCTGGTGCCCTTATTACCAAAAAGATATAAACAAGCTAGAACTAGTTCAACGTAGAGTTACCAAAATGATACCTAGCCTAAAGAACAAACCATACGATGAGCATCTTAGAGAATTAAATCTATTTCCTTTAACCCAGCGCAGATTAAGAGGTGACTTAATTCAAGTGTTCAAAATCATCAAAGGCATCGACAATATGAACTGTAGTAAGTATAATAATAATGTATACACCACTATTGTCCAACACCATATGGCACCACAGACACTTTAGACTTGCGGGCGCCTCTGGCACCCAGGCCTGTGGAGGCAGCAAGTCCTTCAGTTCACACCAGACTCTTACATAACCAACCAGCGTCTCGGCGCTCCTGTACTCAACCCTAGCCAATAAAGGATTGAAGAGTACTGGTGTTATATCTTCATTCATCTTTATTATATGGCGCAGTGTATATCAGTATCTGAACCTACATGGAGAACCTGCACTACCTAGCTGAGGCTGCAGCTGCTGTGGAAGCCGGCTTGCCGCCATGCGGTCCCTACCTGGCTACATCTACCTCCCAACCGGTCGAGACTTCATTGCCCGATGCCCTGTCTCCATACCCATCCATCATCTACTTGAATGAAAGGATCGACGCCCTCCAATCGAGTATGGCCACCTTTCTACAGCATCACCAGGACCAGCAGCATCTACAACATCGCCCCGCGACAGCTCCACCACCGCCCCGCCAGGATCTACAACATCGCCCCGCGACAGCTCCACCACCGCCCCGGCGCCAGGATCTCCAGCCCCACCAGCCTCTACAACATCAGCCCCAGGCCAGTAATGTTACCCACCAGGCTGACCCATCCTTTACCTCACACCCCACCAGTGATACACTTATTCATCCCTCTACACAGACACCCACACCTCATACATCTCCCCATGTCTCAGTGCCCCACCATATGCCAGTTACCCATGTCTCAGTGCCCACCATATGCCAGTTACCCATGTCTCAGTGCCCCACCATATGCCATCTCCCCATGTCTCAGTGCCCCACCATATGCCAGCTACCCATGTCTCAGTGCCCCACCATATGCCAGTTACTCCCCACATGTCTTTATTACATATGAACATGACCAATCCCTTTACCCACCCTCTCAAGAGCGAACATCCCACACCCTCCCCAACTGACGGCCAGGCCCACACTGGTGTCGGTAGCGACGGTCGGTATTACGGCGGCCATTATGCCCCCCCTGGCTATCGTACGGCTGGCACCAACCCTCACGGCGCAGCCCCTTCTGCGCATGACGTCATCATACCACCACCACCTCAAGTCCCACGAACACCTCAAGTCCCTTCCTACCCTGCCCAGCCACGCCCCGCCCCGCCCCGCCGGGCTGCCCCTACGCGGCCCCAGGCCGCTTTACACATGCCGGGACACGCCCTACGCAAATTCTGGGCTGATTGGGAGGTCTACAAGCGGCTCGTCCTTCTACCACCTCATGAGGCTACCATCGAGCTCTACCAGACGTGCGACCCTGCCCTTCAGAGCGCCATATTTGCTCACAATCAGGCGTTCTCCTCATTGCCAGAAATCGACCTCGCAACTCTCATCACACAACTCGTCCACCGACAACGGAACCGCGCAGCCGCTCGCCACCACTTCCGGTCTCTTCTCCAACAACCTACTGAACAGATCCGGGACTACGTCACGCGTATTACGGAGGCCACTTTGGACTGTGGCTTTACCTGCCCCTGTTGCCACACTGATGTCTCTGACGAACACATACGGGACCAAGTGACTATCGGGATTAGTGATTCGTCCCTTCAGCAAGATGTTTTAACTAAGGACCGCACCCTACCTACCTTACAAGATGTTATCAACTACTGTGTGGGGTTCGAATCTGCGGCACTCGATCAGACGGCAATGCAACCGGGGGTACATGCTGTGAAATCACCATACCAGCGTCTCAAGAGTACTTACCCACGCCCCGCCCCTATCCAGCCCCCCGCCCAACCTACTCAGCCCCCGTCGCACGCCCCACCACCTCCCCACGTCGGCCCCACTTCATCTCCCACACGTTGCTCCGGGTGTGGCCTATCTTCACATTCACAAGCCCAACGATCTTCGAAGTGTCCTGCATGGGGCAAGACCTGCACGGCGTGTAATAAACCTAACCACTTTGCCAAGGTTTGTAAATCCACCTCTTCCCAGTGCAGTGGGTGCGGCCTATCCACACACTCTCGAGCTGAACGCCCATCCAAATGCCCTGCTTGGGGCAAGACCTGCCCGTCATGCAACAAACTCAACCATTACTCCACAGTTTGTCACTCCACGCCCTCACCTTCATCCGCGGCTGTTATCATTGGTACTATCAAACAGGCTGTTAACAAACCACCACCCGCCCGGCTCCCCTCCTTGCCCATTACCATTTCTACTGCCATGTCGCCCCACTCTCACCCCACCAGTGTCACGGCCCATCCTGACACGGGCGCCCAAGTATCTGTGGCTGGTTTGCAATTACTACGGGCACTGGGCCTCCACCGCCACCACCTACAGCCTACACACCAACGGATCACGGCCGTGGGGGGTCACACTCTCCAGGTCCTGGGTTATATGCCGACTACCATTACCGCCACCGACGTTGCCGGCACCCCCTTTTTTTTTTTTTTTTTTTTTTTTTTGTCTATATTCCAACTACTCCCTCTCGGGCATAGGCTGAGAGCCTGTACATTCCACCGCCCAACACGGTGAAGCCCGTGAGGTCTTGTTCCAGTCTGGGGAGTGAGACATGCGAAGCATCCATCATGGCTCGAAGCAGCTCCATCTCTGAAGCGGCCGGTTGCTTCGCTCAAGTGCTTCACCGTCTCATCCTCCAGACTCAGACCCTCACTCTCAGAACGCCACCTATTGAGCAGTGAACTCACTAGGCATTGTCCCCCTGTAACATATTTTGAATATGGGAATATTCATACAGTGTCATATTTAGTGTTATTTATTCTGATGATATTTTTATTATTCAGGCACAGTCACCGTTATTTATTAGCATTTCAGCTTGTAGGGCACTACATATCATCCCTCCCGACTTCCCCACACCTACCCCCTGCATGGCCGCCCACACAGCCCAACCACCACCCACCTTGACCAGGACCCCTCCACCACACCGGCCCACTTCCCTCCCCTTCCCACCTAACGACCTGCACCTGTCTGACCTTCGTGACTGGTTCTTGTCACAGTTTGCATCTTCAGCATTTAACACCACCAGCGGCCCACTCCCCACGATGTCTGGCCCTCCCATGCACATCCATATCAAGCCTGGCGCATCTCCACGTGCCGTGCACACCCCTGCCCCTATACCACATCATTGGAAGGCCCAGGTCAAAGCAGATCTCGACAGGGACGTCGCACTGGGCATTATTGAGCCTGTCCCCACCGGTACCCCTACTACCTGGTGTTCTAGGATGGTGGTGGTCGCCAAGAAAACTGGACAACCCCGCCGTACAGTTGACCTGCAGGCACTCAACCACGCCTGCCTTCGGGAGACACATCACACCCCGAGCCCATTCAACTTGGCCCAATCCATCCCTGCAGGCACTCGTAAGACGGTCCTCGACGCCTGGAATGGATACCATGCTGTTCTACTCGACGAATCCAGCAGGGAGGCTACGACTTTTATCACAGAATTTGGGCGTTACAGGTATATCAGGGCCCCTCAAGGTTACTTGGCAGCTGGCGACGCCTATACCCGACGCTTCGACGCAATCATACAGGCTGTCCCTCGTAAGGTGAAGTGTGTCGACGACTCCCTTTTGTGGGACTCTTCAGTCGAGGAGGCATTTTGGCACACTTTTGATTACCTGGCCCTCTGTGCAACCAACGGTGTCACTTTCAACCCTGACAAGTTTACCTTCGCCGCCCCTTCAGTTGACTTCGCCGGACTCACCATCACAGACACTGGAATTAAGCCATGCACGTCCATGATTAAGGCCATCCGTGACTTTCCCACGCCCACAGACATCACGGGAGCCCGGTCGTGGTTTGGTCTCGTTGAACAGGTCGCCTGGGCCTTCAGCATCAAACCGGAAATGGCGCCCTTCCGGGAACTTGTGCAGTCCAAAACCCCCTTCCACTGGGATGAGGCACTCGACCGTACCTTTGCCACATCTAAGGACCACATCACACACCTGGTGGAGGAAGGGGTCTGCTCCTTCGAGATCGGCAGACCCACGTGCCTCGCCACAGACTGGAGCAAAACCGGCCTTGGCTTCCTCCTACTCCAACAACATTGTTCCTGCCCCACCGCATCTGCCCCCACCTGTTGCAAGGTCGGTTGGAAACTTATCTTCGCCGGCTCCCGTTTTACCACACCTGCGGAGTCCCACTACGCACCCGTCGAAGGCGAGGCTTTAGCAGTGGCTGACGCCCTTGACAGATGCAGAATGTTTGTCCTGGGCTGCCCTGACCTCGTCGTCGTCGTGGACCACAGACCTCTAGTGCACATCCTTAACGACCGGTCCCTTGACAACATACCAAACCCTCGCCTGTTCAAGATTAAGGAACGTACCCTACGATACCAGTTCATCATTCAACATACGCCTGGCAAATGGCACCGCGGCCCTGACGCTGTTTCCCGCTACCCGACCAGGCCCTCCGCGGACGCCCATGATGTGCATAGTGCGGCCGCCAGCGAGCTCGATATCCACTCAGTTGCCTTGGCCTCCCTCACCATGCTCGCCGCCATACCTGACCCAGTTGTATCATGGTCTGACCTTAAATCTGCCGGCCAACAAGACAGCGAGTATACCTCCCTTCTTCAGACCAACACCGAGGGCTTCCCGGACTCCAGAGAGGCGACCGCCCCACCACTACGACAGTTCTGGGGTGTTAGAGACCACCTCACTTCCGTCGACGGGGTAGCCCTCATGGATCAACGACCAGTCATCCCCCATCATCTTCGGTCCAGAGTTCTCGAGGCCCTTCACTCAGCTCATCAGGGTATGACTGGCATGAAGGCCCGTGCACGTGCGAGTGTTTACTGGCCAGGTATTGACAAGGCCCTACGCAACTGCCTGGATACCTGCCACTACTGCCGCGCCCACGCCCCGTCCCAGCCGAAAGAGCCACTCATGTCATCTGACCCACCCCAATGGCCATACGACCAGGTAGCCGCCGATTTTTTTCAGCACCAGGGCAAACACTAACTGGTCTACGTCGATCGCTTCTCCAGCAATGTCCACATCTTCTACCTGCCACCAGGTAAATGTGATGCTCACCACCTCATCTCGGCGTGCCGTACCCTCTTCACCCACTACGGAGCACCCCGGGTACTGGCGAGCGATGGTGGGCCCCAGTTCACAGCCGGGGACTTCCAAGAATTCCTGGCACATTGGGGTGTGTCACAGCGGGTCAGCTCTGCGTTCTACCCTCAGTCTAATGGCCGCGCCGAGCTGGCTGTTAAAGCAGCCCGCCGCATCATCGCGGACTGTACATCCCCCACTGGCTCTCTCGACAACAACGCCACAGCCCGCGCCCTCCTCCAATACAGGAACACACCCCTCTCGACCATTGACAAGTCACCAGCTCAACTTCTCTTCGGCAGGACCCTAAGGGACCACGTCCCCTGCAATCCTGCACTTCTCCACCTCCACCCCCACTGGCTTCTCTCGGCCGAAGCTCGTGAGGCAGCCCTTTTTCACCGTAACGCTGCCCTAGCCACATACTATAATGCTTCAGCCCGGTCTTTATCACCACTCCACGTCGGTGACCGGGTCTCCGTCCAGAACCAGGGGGGCAACAACCCGACACGGTGGAACAAGACTGGCACTGTAGTGGAGGTGCATCCACACCGCCAGTATACCATCCGGGTGGATGGGTCGGGGCGAGCCACGCTCCGCAACCGCCGCTTCCTACGACAGCTTCGTCTACCGCCCTCCACTCAACCTACACCGCCCGACTCCACCATCGCCTCGTCGGACGCCAATAGGGGGGGGGGGGGGAGATATAATAATAATGTATACACCACTATTGTCCAACACCATATGGCACCACAGACACTTTAGACTTGCGGGCGCCTCTGGCACCCAGGCCTGTGGAGGCAGCAAGTCCTTCAGTTCACACCAGACTCTTACATAACCAACCAGCGTCTCGGTGCTCCTGTACTCAACCCTAGCCAATAAAGGATTGAAGAGTACTGGTGTTATATCTTCATTCATCTTTATTATAGTAAGTACTTCAATATCGACCAATCTAATTACACGCGGGGAAACGGTTGCAAAATTATTGGTAAATCTTTTAACTCACACGAATCTAAGAATTTCTTCTTCAATCGAGTTGTCAACTTGTGGAATGGGCTTCCCCGAAACGTTATAGACTGCATCACCGTTGATTCATTTAAACTCCGCCTAGACAAATATCTCGCATCAAACCCGCGACTGACTGCGTTTGTAAATGAATAACTTTATTTTATCCCCCCCTCAGTTACTAACCCATCTGTCCCCTACTAACTTCCTAATCCTGCCACGGACATTAGTTCCAGGGCAGTAATTCCCTTTCCAATGTTCCCTTACCCACTCTAAACCACTGTTTGGACACTTGATCCTCAGTGTTTTGGAGGACAAGCAACCTAGAAGGGTCACTAGATATGTTGTTGCTTGATTTCCTTTGTACTCCTTTGTACTCCTTTGATACTTAACCCATACAAAACCAGTGACTTCCATTACTGTATGGCAGCAAAGAGTGTGATACTTAACCCATACAGAACCGGTGACTTTCATTACTGTATGGCAGCAAAGAGTGTGATACTTAACCCATACAATACCGGTGACTTCCATTACTGTATGGCAGCAAAGAGTGTGATACTTAACCCATACAGAACGGGTGACTTCCATTACTGTATGGCAGCAAAGAGTGTGATACTTAACCCATACAATTCCGGTGACTTCCATTACTGTATGGCAGCAAAGAGTGTGATACTTAACCCATACAGAACCGGTGACTTCCATTACTGTATGGCAGCAAAGAGTGTGATACTTAACCCATACAGAACTGGTGACTTCCATTACTGTATGGCAGCAAAGAGTGTGATACTTAACCCATACAGTACCGGTGACTTCCATTACTGTATGGCAGCAAAGAGTGTGATACTTAACCCATACAGAACCAGTGACTTCCATTACTGTATGGCAGCAAAGAGTGTGATACTTAACCCATACAGTACCGGTGACTACCATTACTGTATGGCAGCAAAGAGTGTGATACTTAACCCATACAGAACCGGTGACTTCCGTTACTGTATGGCAGCAAAGAGTGTGATACTTAACCCATACAGAACTGGTGACTTCCATTACTGTATGGCAGCAAAGAGTGTGATACTTAACCCATACAGTACCGGTGACTTCCATTACTGTATGGCAGCAAAGAGTGTGATACTTAACCCATACAGAACCAGTGACTTCCATTACTGTATGGCAGCAAAGAGTGTGATACTTAACCCATACAGTACCGGTGACTACCATTACTGTATGGCAGCAAAGAGTGTGATACTTAACCCATACAGTACCGGTGACTTCCATTACTGTATGGCAGCAAAGAGTGTGATACTTAACCCATACAGAACCAGTGACTTCCATTACTGTATGGCAGCAAAGAGTGTGATACTTAACCCATACAGAACCAGTGACTTCCATTACTGTATGGCAGCAAAGAGTGTGATACTTAACCCATACAGTACCGGTGACTTCCATTACTGTATGGCAGCAAAGAGTGTGATACTTAACCCATACAGTACCGGTGACTTCCATTACTGTATGGCAGCAAAGAGTGTGATACTTAACCCATACAGTACCGGTGACTTCCATTACTGTATGGCAGCAAAGAGTGTGATACTTAACCCATACAGAACCAGTGACTTCCATTACTGTATGGCAGCAAAGAGTGTGATACATAACCCATACAGTACCGGTGACTTCCATTACTGTATGGCAGCAAAGAGTGTGATACTTAACCCATACAGAACCAGTGACTTCCATTACTGTATGGCAGCAAAGAGTGTGATACTTGACCTATACAGTGCCGGTGACTTCCATTACTGTATGGCAGCAAAGAGTGTGATACTTAACCCATACAGTACCGGTGACTTCCATTACTGTATGGCAGCAAAGAGTGTGATACTTAACCCATACAGTACCGGTGACTTCCATTACTGTATGGCAGCAAAGAGTGTGATACTTAACCCATACAGTACCGGTGACTTCCATTACTGTATGGCAGCAAAGAGTGTGATACTTAACCCATACAGTACGGGTGACTTCCATTACTGTATGGCAGCAAAGAGTGTGATACTTAACCCATACAGTACCGGTGACTACCATTACTGTATGGCAGCAAAGAGTGTGATACTTAACCCATACAGTACCGGTGACTTCCATTAATGTATGGCAGCAAAGAGTGTGATACTTAACCCATACATAACCAGTGATTTCCATTACTGTATGGCAGCAAAGAGTGTGATACTTAACCCATACAGAACCAGTGACTTCCATTACTGTATGGCAGCAAAGAGTGTGATACTTAACCTATACAGTACCGGTGACTTCCATTACTGTATGGCAGCAAAGAGTGTGATACTTAACCCATACAGAACCAGTGACTTCCATTACTGTATGGCAGCAAAGAGTGTGATACTTGACCCATACAGTGCCGGTGACTTCCATTACTGTATGGCAGCAAAGAGTGTGATACTTAACCTATACAGTACCGGTGACTTCCATTACTGTATGGCAGCAAAGAGTGTGATACTTAACCTATACAGTACCGGTGACTTCCATTACTGTATGGCAGCAAAGAGTGTGATACTTAACCCATACAGAACCAGTGACTTCCATTACTGTATGGCAGCAAAGAGTGTGATACTTAACCTATACAGTAACAGTGACTTCCATTTGTTTATATTGTGGCAATTATTAGACGATTTTATTCAGATTAGGAAGGACCTCTGACAATAATAAGGCTTCAAATTATCTCAACCAACCCATTTAACTACCGCAGATGTTTCCTAAGCTGCATAATATCGTCTAAATATAGCTAGAATAAAATATAACACAGGTCGCTGGTACTCAAAGAGATAATGGTGTCTGTAACGTGACTCGCTGTAATTCATAGATAATGTGAGACGGAGTGTGTTAGGCTCCGCGCACGTTGTGAGAATTACCTTGCGACTGTCCATTCGTTCCTCTTTGCCCGGGAATCGAACCAGGTAACTTTTGTTGTGGGCAGAAGATAGCACCACAGGGCTCTCTCTCTTTGACCAACCTTAACTTCAATGGATTCTGTATAGCAAATTACAACTGGTTGCATCATCTTGCATTTTACTTTAAATCAAGCTTCGGGTTTATATATACAGTATATATATATATATATATATATATATATATATATATATATATATATATATAGAGAGAGAGAGATAGATATATGTATATATATATATATATATACAGGTATATATATATATATATATATATATATATATATACAGGTATATATATACTGTATATATATATATTGTTACGTATCTTGATCCTCAAGTGGTTAACTTGATGAATCTAGATAGCACAGAGATATTATATATTAAGGTATCAGTCAGCTGAAGGCAAAACAAAAGTAAAATCTAATAAAATTATTTCCTGTTGTTGCTTCCTCTCCTTTTGGATCTTAGGACTTGGTGTCCTTTATTGACTGATACTCTTTAATTATGAAAAAATACTGAAACTAATTAAAGTCATGTAGTATTTATAAAGAATTATTATTTAACCGAAGCTTAGTAGGCTATGGTTATGAACCGAAGAAGTTATATCTAAAGAAGGACTATTAATTCTATAAAAAGTCTTGAAAGATAAATATTAAAGTAAGAATATTTCTGTCTCTTACCCTTTTTTAAATGAATAGATAGTTTTCTTATATGTCCTTTTATTTATATTTAATGTAGTTATTATTCTTGGTTCTTGTCTTACGTTAATAGTATCATATTATTATTATCATCAGGATTAATATCAAAGTCTCATAAAAAGTTAGATATATATTTAATAATTAGTTAAATGTATTTCTTAACCACGTAACATTGAGGTTTGATTATGAGTACATTAAGTTACAGGATCGCTTCATAGATTCGATTCAGGTCTCACTCAAATAATATGAAAAGCAAACATAATATTTTGAAGCTAAAAGAATTTTCTTCAGCTTAGGAAATCACTAGAAGTAACATTAAAACAGCCATGTTAGTCTAAAGCGATATTACTAATACGAGACAATAGTATCACCGATCTTGTTCTTACAAGCAATGTAAGCAAATGAAAGAACTAGTAAGTCTTAATATAAAACAATAGTATTACTTTTATCATAACCCAATTACTTGAAGAGTTGCTTTAGTCCACAAGTCAGTCAACTAAAATAATTAAGTATATAATAGTAGCGTTAACGTTAATTCCCAATCACATATCTCACTAACCAACATAACGTAAGTGTTTACACCGAACACACTTAACACACACTTATATAATCTGACTGACAGTCACAATCCCATTATAATACTTCACCCCGTCTTCCTCCAGCTGCAAGTTCACCTTCCCAACTCCAAATGAGACTGATTTGAATGCCCACTACTCGGGTCTTATATACTATGCAATGATGGTGTAGGAACGAATCAGGAGGCGGGGGATGGTGCGCGCCCCAATCACAGCTCCTCTAGTTGCGTAGCAGGTGCGTGATCCAATGGAGTCTCCTGGCGTCGATCATCGTCATAGTGTCGGGTCATCGAAGTAGTTTGCAGGGTCCCCTATGACGCACGCAGGTGTGAAGGCTTGTTTGCTGGTATGCGGACGAGCTGGTTTCCCACTTGCTGGTTCGCTCGTTAGTCTGCTTCGCCGCCTGGGTAATTTGGCACTCCTTCAACTCTGAATTCTAACTCTTAAATAAACATACAGGGCTCCATATGTCAGACCTCCCCCCTAGAAAAGAGTTTAAGGAGTATAGTACATAATATGAAACATAATACATAAATACATTCACCACCAGATTGGCAACAGCAAGATTATAATGAGGATATAATAAGGATATCACCCAAAGTAGGCAACGTCTCCAGGTACCACATCAGAACATAGCCGGAACGTAGCTGGAGCGTTATTCGAACTGCAAGGCATCCGACAGCTGAAGGCTTGAAAGCGCACTGCTAAAGCATGATATTTACCTCGCTACAAGGGAGAGCTAATTGCCAAAATCCTCTCATTAAATTAATCTTACTGCTGTATGAGGCCAACCTGGTAAATGCAATCTTTTAATAGATACGTGATAGGCAATCGGCTAGCACGTTCTGGACCCCCTTAATATGTTTGACATCCAGGGAGTATTCCTGCAGCAACAAACTCCACCTGGTCAGTCGTTGGTTTTTATTTTGGAACTTATGCACAAATTTTAAGGGGTGATGGTCAGTATACACAGTGATGGCACCAGAGGCAGATTGCACATAGACAGCAAAGTATTGAAGGGATAAAATTAATGCTAACAGCTCCTTCTCAATGACTGAATAGTTACATTGAGCAGAATTTAATTTTTTACTAAAATAGCACACCGGATGCAATACTTCACAGTCGTCTTCCTGTTGCAACACTGCACCAACCCCGGTATTGCTCGCATCCACTGCTAGGGAAAAAGATCTGTTAAAATCAGGAGCTCGGAGTACAGGATAATTAGATAACATATATTTGGTAGCATTAAAGGCCTCCTCACATTCAGAGGACCACTCAAACTTCACATCCTTACGGAGAAGATCTGTCAGGGGAGCTGTCAACCTAGAAAAGTTTAAGATGAAACGCCTATAATAACCAATCATGCCTAGGTACCTTTGGATATGTTTCTTAGTGCTAGGAGTTGGAAATTCTAGAATAGACTCTACCTTTGCTTGAGGAGGTGCAACCTGCCCCTGACCTACCGTATATCCTAGATACTGGACCGTACTCTTTACAAAGGTGCATTTCTTAAGATTAACCACCAGATTGGCATCAGCAAGATTTAAGAACAGTAATCTAAGTTGGTAAAGATGCTCCTCCCATGACTGTGAAAAGATAAGAATATCATCGATGTAGACAACGCATCCAGGTACCCCTTCAGTCACCAAATTCATGAGGCGCTGGAATGTAGCTGGAGCGTTTTTCAAGCCGTAGGGCATTACGTTACAGCAAAAGGCTTGATTGTTGACTACAAAGCATGATATTTCCCTCGCTCTAGGGGTGAGAGCTACTTGCCAATATCCCTTTATTAAGTCAATCTTGCTGATATAGGTTGCTGTACCAATCTGGTCAATGCAGTCGTCGATCAGTGGCAGTGAGTAGGTATCGTTTTTTGTGACAGCATTAACTTGCCTATAGTCCATACATAACCTATGGCTCCCGTCTGGCTTTGGCACAAGTATGACCGGACTACTCCACTGGCTTAAGGCCCTTGTGATCAGCTCGTTTGATAACATAAAGTCAAGCTCGACCTGCAGTATACTCCTGCGTTGTGATGAGACACGGTAGGGGGATAGTTTAATGGGAGTTGCATCCCCTACGTCGATGTCGTGCGCGGCCAAAGAAGTGAGCCCTGGAGTATCACGGAACACACTGGGAGACTGAGATAAAACAGAGATTAGTTGGTTCGCTTGATCAGAGGGAAGATGACATAGTTTAGATCAGGGATTCCCAAACTCTTCAGCTCATTGACCCCTTAATGAAGTTTCAAATTATTCATCGACCCCCAAACATTTAAAAATAAGAATAATATAATATGTTTTGAAAAAAGAAATGTATTACATGCATATTATGATACAATACATATTATTTGGAATTATAGTAGTACCTTAATATTAGTATTAGTAGAGTTAATGTCTTAATTTTGTATTTCCAAGGCAAATGGTGTAAGAATTCATTCAGGCACTTGCATTTCCTCCAGTCTTCAAAGCGCACTTTAAAGTCTTCAATCAATGTGTCCAGGTGTGCGTATGTTTCTATGTCACCATCTGAAATGCTTTCACTTTCTGCCGACTGTTGTAAGTTCGAAAAGTACTGAAAATCTCTGTGCCATTGACGCTTTAAACCAGCCTAGTTTGCCTTGGAAGCCCAGTAGAATTGTCCTGTCCTGAATAATGGTAACATCTTTACCCTGCAGACGTTTCTGTACCTCATTAAACTTTGAATATAGGTCTGCCAAATAGAACAGAGCATTCTTACACCTTTTCAGCTTTTCACATAGAGATGGGTCTACATCTTTTGAAACGTTCCTCACCTAGCCATTCATAGACCCCCTAGCCATTTATCGACCCCCTTTCGACCCCTGGCGATTCATTGACCCCTTGGATGGTCAATATCGACCCCTGGGGGTCGATATCGACCACTTTGGGAACCCCTGGTTTAGATGGTAATCCCCCCCAAGCTACTGAATTATACTGAAAGTTGGATAGGCTACATGACAAGTCAAAGTCTGCATGGATACCTTCAGGCTCTGGAACAGTCTGTTGCGGGTCAGTAAGAGAACTGAAGACTTTGTCCGCACCAGGCTGTCCACAGGTCCTGACATTCACTGCAACAGTGGGAGAATCTGGAGGAGAGGAATCAGGGGACCTATGGTAGGGTTTCAACATATTTATATGGAATACTTGCGTGGGCTTTCTCCTGTCTGGGGTAGTTACTAGATAATCGGTAATGCTCACCCTCTGAATGATCTTATATGGGCCCCTGAACTTGGCAGATAAAGGTTGGCCAAAAAGGGGGAGCAGGACCAAAACCTCATCACCGGGCTGAAACTCCCTCTCACGGGCTTTTCTGTAATACCAGTTCTTCATGGAGCTTTTAGCCACTGTCAAGTTTTGAGCTGCAAACTCACATGAGGATCTCAGCCGGGTTTTGAAATCTGAAACATACTTGGAGGTTTTGGTTCCACTCCTGGCCAACTAGGCTATACTGCAATAGTTGCAAAGGACCTCTTACCTGGTGACCGAAAACTAGCTCATTAGGGGAAAAACCCAGGGATTCAGTTGGAACCTCACGAGTAGCAAATAAAAGAAAAGGTACCCCCTTATCCCACTCAACTCCGGTCTCTGTACAATATTTACTCAACATTCCTTTTAATGTCTGATCATATCGTTCGAGAACCCCTTGACTCTGGGTGGTAGGTGCTCGACTTAACATGCTCAATACCCAACTCCTTCAGGGACTGCTGAAAAATGTTAGAGGTAAAATTAGTTCCTTGATCACTTTTCACCTCATGGGGGAAACCCATTCTGGTGAAGAATTTGAGCAGTTCCTTGATGACAGTTGGAGCAGAGGTAGTCCTTAAGGGTATAGCCTCTGGGTAGCGAGTTGCCATGTCCATAATAGTTAATAAATAATTGTTACCTTGGGAAGTCTTAGGCAATGGGCCTACAATGTCCACTACCACCCGAGTAAAAGGATTCTCGAAGACGGGCAAGGGCACCAGAGGATGTACAGGCACCTTCTGATTGGGTTTTCCTGTCATCTGGCAAGTGTGACACACTCTACAAAACTCCACTACATCTGCACGCATTCCTGGCCAGTGAAAGTGGGCTCTGATTCTGTCTAGAGTTTTTCTCACACCTAGGTGTCCTGCCAATGGTATACAATGTGCCATTTCCAAGATATCTCTACGACAAGGTTTGGGGACTACTACATGATGGATGTCCCAGGCGCCGTCATCGATTGGTCTGTGTGGCTGTCTCCATCTATGCCACAATACTCCTCCTTTGAGGTAGAAACATTCACCACCCTCCTTCTCACATTTCTCTTCACTCACGGCCCTGGCAGCTAACTCCTTGCATTCACTATCATCTCTCTGTAGCTCTACCAGGCCACTAGGACAATTTGGAGGAGTTTCATGGTCATCGTTAGGGTCAAGATGAGCCATAAAGGTGTCAGATAAATCCACCTCAGTCACATCATCAGGCACAGTTGGAGCGTCATTCACACTCTCATCATCCCTTTCATCAACTCTTACATTCGGTACATTCGGTACATTTCTGTCTGAGGGAACTGCTACTTGAGACATTGAACGTGTGACAGCACACACAGGGAAAACTGTTGGCATCTCCTTTTTGAGCTCACCGGTTAGTGGCTCGTTAACAGGGGAAAGTGACAATATGGGGTCTGGTCGGACCTTCTCACCTGCTACATCATTCCCCAAAAGGAGTGTTACCCCGGGCACAGGGATATCTTGGGACCTACACACAGCAATGGTGGCCTCACCCTGTAGTAACTCACATTCAATTTCGCCTTTTACCAAGTATGCATAAAATTGGCCTCCAGCACCTCTCATTATAACTGGTTCGCCAGGTGGGCACTCAGTGTAAGGATTCACCATGAGGGTGCTAGTAGAACCTGTGTCTCTCAGAATTTTTACCTAATGCATACAACCATTTAATCTCACGTTGCCAGAAGAAATAAAGGGACGGTAACTGTCCTGCACTGATGGTGAAATTATTATTGGCTTAACCCTAGTGGGTTGCACCACACACGCTACTACACCCCTGTCTAGATGATTTACGTTAGCTGCTAGGTACTCCTTCTGTCGGGAGTCCTGTATTAAAGGAACTTTTGGTGCTAGGTACTCCTTCTGTCGGGAGTCCTGCATTAAAGGCACATATGGAGTTTGAGATACGGCGGCAACTGTCTGCCCCGATCTCTCTGTTCTCTCCTTGGCCCAGCACTGATAAGCTAGGTGACCTCTCTTGCCACAAAAAGTACATACTTTAGGGTATACGGGAACGTTCCCTCTTTGAGCATTACTATTACTTTGGGCCCCACCTCTGTTACCATTGCCCTGAGTCGCATTTTTAGTTGGGGGAACAATTCTATTTTGGGTAGCTGGGGAAGACGTTACAGGCTTGTGACTGGGTCTGTCAGATTTGTGATTGGGATACTTAAAATTAGAACTAGAATTATCGTAGGGCTTCTTTCCACAAAATTTGTTGTTGAGCACGTATGTGTCAGCCATGTCAGCGGCGTCGGCAAGACAATCTACCTTTTTCCCCCTTAAATGATAGGCTACAGAAGAATCAATTTTCCATAGGAAATTTTCTAACAGGACCAACTCCTTCAGATCGTTGTAGCTTGTGACTTTCTTACTCTTGACCCAATGATTGAAAGTTTTAGTCATGGTCCTGGCAAATACCTTATGGGTTTCTTCTACTTTCTTCTGGTTTTTACGGAAAGATTGCCAGTAAGCCTCAGGCTGCAATTGATAGGTGTTTAGGATAGCTTCTTTGAGATTGTCATAATCCTGCCTAACCTCTGCTACTTCTGACAAATACGTGGCTCGAGCCTGCCCTGTCAAAACAGTTTGTAACATAAAAGGCCATTGATCTCTTGTCCACTTCATACCTCCAGCAACTTCCTCAAACAAAACAAAGAAATCCTGCACATTATCCTCAGTGAAAGGTGGAATGACACTGGTCATAGTCAATCCCAGAGGGGGAGCAATTAAGGGAGCATTTGTTTTGACATTTAGTCGAGCTATTTGATATTGATATTGATATTGTTCGGTCGTTGCTCTGGCTTGTTCGACTTTTATTCTGGCTAGTTCTATATTTGCTCTGGTTTGTTCTAATAATTGATCAACAGTAAAACCAGGTGGCAAATGTTCATCAAGTTGGCTAGGTTTACTCGGGATCCCACCAACCGCTCCGTCACCCTCCTCGCCTTCTACAGGGAACAGGTGGGTTTCTATGGTCTGAGCCACCTCTACTTTGGACAAGTTTGAGACAGTTAATTGGAGATGTGAGGCAAGCACTTTCAGTTCGGATTTTGACAGACGGTCAATATCAGGGGCTGTGGATTCTGATTCAATGAAAACTCGAGCATCTTCGTCACTAATTAGATCAGGCATGATTAATATTTGATTTTTAAGTAGTGAAAAGGTAATGAAACTGGGTGAAACTGTATGAAACGAATCCTGGCGAGGTCGCCACTCTTCTGTTACGTATCTTGATCCTCAAGTGGTTAACTTGATGAATCTAGATAGCACAGAGATATATATTAAGGTATCAGTCAGCTGAAGGCAAAACAAAAGTAAAATCTAATACAATTATTTCCTGTTGTTGCTTCCTCTCCTTTTGGATCTTAGGACTTGGTATCCTTTATTGACTGATACTCTTTATTTATGAAAACATACTGAAACTAATTAAAGTCATGTAGTATTTATAAAGAATTATTATTTAACCGAAGCTTAGTAGGCTATGGTTATGAACCGAAGAAGTTATATCTAAAGAAGGACTATTAATTCTATAAAAAGTCTTGAAAGATAAATTTTAAAGTAAGAATATTTCTGTCTCTTACCCTTTTTGAAATGAATAGATAGTTTTCTTATATGTCCTTTTATTTATATTTAATGTAGTTATTATTCTTGGTTCTTGTCTTACGTTAATAGTATTATATTATTATTATCATCAGGATTAATATCAAAGTCACATAAAAAGTTAGATATATATTTAACCCGTGGAGCCCCGGCTAGTTTTGTAATGTTTGCGCACCAGAACCCGGCCGGTTTTCAAAAAATGGTTTTATTCCAGAAACAATAGCGAATGGGTTAGGAATGAAGGAAAAACCACGAAAAACCGCTCAAAAAGCTTAAAAAATGGTCCTACAGAGCCCCCGAAAACGGATTTTATAAGAGTAAAAAATTGAAGGCAATTATCCCAAAAAAACAGGTTATTGCGCGCTCGCGCGCACGCACGTGGACTTTGAGAGTTTTCAACCATCGGCACGGTTGCGTGGGATACGTATACAGTTCCCATACAAATCTGAGCCCTCTTGAGTGGCTACACCTGAGTTTACGGTCGGCGCAATTAGGGTGACGCGTCAGGCGCGTCTCTGGGGCTGTGCGTTACATACATCGCCGACGCGTCAGACGCGTCGCTGGGGCTGGACGGGTTAATAATTAGTTAAATGTATTTCTTAACCACGTAACATTGAGGTTTGATTATGAGTACATTAAGTTACAGGATCGCTTCATAGATTCGATTCAGGTCTCACTCAAATAATATGAAAAGCAAAAATAATATTTTGAAGCTAAAAGAATTGTCTTCAGCTTAGGAAATCACTAGAAGTAACATTAAAACAGCCATGTTAGTCTAAGGCGATATTACTAATACGAGACAATAGTATCACCGTTCTTGTTCTTACCAGCAATGTAAGCAAATGAAAGAACTCGTAAGTCTTAATATAAAACAATAGTATTACTTTTATCATAACCCAATTACTTGAAGAGTTGCTTTAGTCTACAAGTCAGTCACCTAAAATAGTTAAGTACATAATAGTAGCGTTAACGTTAATTCCCAATCACATATCTCACTAACCAACATAACGTAAGTGTTTACACCGAACACACTTAACACACACTTATATAATCTGACTGACAGTCACAATCCCATTATAATACTTCACCCCGTCTTCCTCCAGCTGCAAGTTCACCTTCCCAACTCCAAATGAGACTGATTTGAATGCCCACTACTCGGGTCTTATATACTATGCAATGATGGTGTAGGAACGAATCAGGAGGCGGGGGATGGTGCGCGCCCCAATCACAGCTCCTCTAGTTGCGTAGCAGGTGCGTGGTCCAATGGAGTCTCCTGGCATCGATCATCGTCATAGCGTCGGGTCATCGAAGTAGTTGGAAGGGTCCCCTATGACGCACGCAGATGTGAAGGCTTGTTTGCTGGTATGCGGACGAGCTGGTTTCCCACTCGCTGGTTCGCTCGCTAGTCTGCTTCGCCGCCTGGGTAATTTGGCACTCCTTCAACTCTGAATTCTAACTCTTAAATAAACATACAGGGCTCCGTATGTCAGAATATATATATATATATATATATATATATATATATATATATATATATATATATATAGAGAGAGAGAGAGATATATATATATATATATATATATATATATATATATACATATATACAGTATATATCCCGAGTCTTCCTCTAGATTTAGCTTTTGTACATGTGGATCCGATCAATGGCCACGACTTAATGCGGAGACTCGAGAACATTATGCTAGATGGCATGCAGTTGGCTTGTGTTCTGTTTGTTACATAAACACGCAGCACCACTTTGTATATGTAAATCTGTCACATAGTGAGTCTTTCAGAATTAGTCAGCATAATTCCGACGCCTTATATACTACCCACACGCAATCATACCTGGTACACTATTTTTTTTTTTTTTTTTGTAATTACAACCACGGATTAAATTATGACAGTAAACATGACTGTGTGTATAATATTTAATTATGTTGTTTCAGTGGGATGATACCTATATATAAAAATTAGTTCTGAAAATTAGTGGGTGATTAAATTAATTTGGGAAGGACATGTGGAAGTGAGATGCACAGCAATCATTCTTAATTCAGGTATAATGAATATTATATATTAGCCAGAACATATGAAAGAGACGGCAAATAATTGAAGGAGATAATAATATTGGCTCAAAAAAAAAAAAAAGGAAAAGTGGGGATTCGGCCTGAGTAAATAGATAGATATATAGAATAATATTGGCATCCAATTGAGATTGTGTAGGACCCATCACGAACAAAAGCATCAACATATCCGCAAAGCGCTCCAAAAATAGGAGATGGAAAATTATCTCGGGGATAAATCCGAGGAACGCGGCCTCTCTGATCCCACACTCACCAAAAATTATACAAGTCGTTAAGGGAGCCCACCACGCTTTTGTTCTCTTTCTCTCCCTCTCTCTTTGGCTTGTATCCATTCGGCCCCATTCAGCCTACTGATTTAAGACGTTTACCCCTATCCAGGTGTCAATATTTTCCTGGCGAGCGGTAGGGAGCCAGCATATACAGGTATATACAGTATATGTTTGTTTTGACATCAATCTAAATTTGTACATTTTTCGATAGAAAAATTTCTCCGGCGAAGCCGGATTTCTCCATACAATGCTGGCTCGCTATCGCTCGCCAGGAAGAAATCGACACCTGGATGGGGAAAAATGTCTTAAAACAGTTGGCTGAATAGGGCCCAATGGATACAAGCCAGACACAGAGAGAAAAGGAGAGAAAACAAAAACAGTGACCCCCTTTACGTGTCCCCTTTTCTTCCGAGTTCTCGCTTTTTACGGGTTTGTTTTGAAGCTGAGGGAGTCGCCGGCATATTGATGTGTGTGGAAGCGACGCTTGTTTTGGCTGAAGCGCTTGATTTACCGCCGCGCTGAACATCTCGTGTGGGCATAATATAATAAAGTAAACACAGCACATAGACTTAAGGGGCCAGTGCTTGTTTTTCTTGGGCTACTTATTCATTTATTTTTATAATGTTGAGTTTCCTCGTTAGACCTTCATCAAGCCTAAAAAAACACCCCTATACCCCCTTTCAAGATTCGCTCGCCAGGAAAAAAACGACACCTAAACGGCACGAAAGGTCTTAATGATGGCAAAGTAATGGGGCGAAAGGTCTCTAAATCGCCAAACTATAGTGAACGAACGTCTTGACAAATAATGGGTGTAAACATGAGGGAGAAGGGGGTCCAGAAAAAGCGAGTACCTCCCCCTTATGCACATTTTGTAAACAATACCCAGTTGTATACAGATGAAGTAGACAAACATATTTGGGCAACCTAGCATTATTTAACCACTTTCAAAAGTTAGTTTGTAGTTTTATGGTACATTTATTTTTTAAATAACTTTTGATAACACTACGGCAAATATGCAAACCATTTCGTTTACCTGATAGCTAAATATAAATCCATGAGAACATCCTATCCAGCCACATTTCCACACAATATGTCTCCACTCCATCTATCTACAACTTTACATACTGTATGTTATACAATTATTATCACATGTTGACCATTACAAAACACATACTAAGACAGTTATTAATTATGAAAAGTATGTGTGTGTGTCTGTGTGTGGTGTGTGTGTGTGTGTGTGTGTGTGTGTGTGTGTGTGTGTGTGTGTGTGTGTGAACCCCTGACCTTTATGTAAGTATATTTTTTCAGTCCGACCTGATATTAGCCTTTTGACAGACAAACATACGCACCGACAATATGCATCTTTTTCGCGGGTGTAATGCACAGTGCTGAAATATTACCTGGTTCGTATTACCACACACACTCACACATTCTCACATACAACATTTACACACACACACACACACACACCATTTTGCATATCCACAACAATTATTCCTGTGTGCATTTGTTTTCTATCATAAACACGATTACTTAAAGCACATACGTATTGTATTATTCTATATACTGTATAATAATATTATGTTTGAACAAAACTGACAGAAAAAGAGAAAGAGCTCTAAAATGCATTTGGTACGGCGGCAAAGTCGTGAGACATTACGACCATTCCTTTGAAGTTTAGGCCTCGCGTAAAGTCGGCTTTATATACTCAAGGGCTCGGGTTTCTCTGTGCTTCAAAGGCCAGAATAAAATATCCACCGATTCGGGTAGAATCACTCCATCATTGGTAAAATCAAGGTTATAGTCTATTCGCTGTAAGTAGGCGAGAAATCATCACCTCTAACTTCTGTAACTAAAAAACGACTAGAGTAATCGAGCTAATATTTCTACCGTCAGTCAAGGAATAGATGAGGACATTTACAGCCAATTTGCTATAGCCCTTTTTGAGTTACAGAGGACAGAGGTCATGATTTCTCGCCTACTTACAGCGAATAGACTATAGTAATCTAAATATTGCGGACATATGTTCCTCGGCCGAATATGGAAATGTGTGCCATCGATAGGAAACTAGTGTTTTCTCTGGCAGTTCTACAAACATTTGTTATTTGGTATCCAGATATCGTTGCCTGCCAGGCTTCGAATTCACACGGTAGAAAGTGTCTATGTCTTTTTGTCTGGAAGGAAAAGACAGACAAGATGTAGCTCATTAACCTTTTCCTTGTCCGGGAGTTGCCGTTTAGTATTCATAAATCGAATGATCTTAATCTCATAATAACTTTTCCAAAATTAGTTTTCTGCCCACAGCTCGCTCAAAGACAACTGCTGAGGTTTAAGTAACTAAACAAAAGGTTTCTAAACAATACTGATGGCCACGAAGGCTTTTAAGTATCCCTGAAAAGGTGCAAATCGTGTTGTGGAGCGTGAAAGGGTTAAGCAAGACAGGGTGATGACAATTTTTCTCCCGGCTAATATGTAACAGCGTACAATAGAGCACGCCTAACATCTATCTATCTATCTATTGCCTGACGCCGTGATCCCCGAAGGGGTGGCCACGAACGAACCGCCCCCATGCACCTCTGTTCCCAGTCAGTCGACGCCCCTCCCCCCAACCAGCACCGCCTTCGTTCATGTACTTCCTCACGCCATCCTTCCACCTCTCATTCGGTCTATTCTCCCTCTCTGTCCCTCTACCTCGCTCTCGTACACCCTCTTAGTCATTCTCTCGCTTTCCATACGATCCATATGGCCGAACCATCTCAAGTTGTTCCTTTTCACACTTTCCAGCACATCTACCTCCACACCACACCTTCTTCTTACTTCCTCATTAGTCTGTCTATCCCTCCATGTAACTCCGCACGCACTCCTTAAGTAATTAATTTCCACTGCTCTCACTCTTGGTCTGAGTCTCTCAACCAACGTCCATGCTTCGCTTCCGTAAGTCAGCGTCGGGATTACCACACTGTCATGCAAGGACTTCTTCACTTCCATACTGACCACCCTATTTCTTGTTACTGCTATTAGCGTTCCTACAACCCTCTTCCCCTGTTGTACCCTCTCCCACACTTCTTCATTCATAGTCCCATCTTTACTCAACACCCTGCCCAGATACTTAAAAGAGTTGACGATCTCCATAGCCTGACCATTCAGCTTCACCTCACACTCTGTGACTTCACCCCTTTCGAAGACCATAACCTTGCTCTTCCCCGCATTTACCTTCAAATTCCGTTTTTCGCACACTGTTCCAAACTCATTTACCAGACCCTGCAACTCCCATTCATTATCACTCATCAGAACTGTATCATCCGCAAACAGCAGTATAGGTAGCTTCCACTCAATTCCCTCCCTTTTCAGTGATACACCAACATCCACTGCTCTTGATAGTATTTCTTTCATGACTCCATCCATATATTCAGTAAACAACCACGGGGACATCACACACCCCTGTTTCAAACCAACATTCAGGTCAAAGAACTCGCTCTGCTCACTCTCCACACGTACTGCCGCCTTTGCACCCTCATACATGCTCTTCACTGCTTTCAGCAACTTGCCCTCTACTCCGTATATTCTAAGTACTTTCCACAAACCTTCTCTATCCACTCTGTCATAGGCCTTCTCCAAGTCCATAAAGGCAACATACACCTTTTGTTTCTTCTCCAGATACTTCTCCACAACACAATTCAGGGTAAAAATCTGATCTACACACCCTCTTCCCTTCCTAAAACCTCCCTGCTCGTCGCCTATCCATTTATCCGTTCTCACTCTCACTCTCTCAATCACTACCCTACTGTATACCTTCCCTACTACGCTTAGAAGACATATTCCTTGGTGGTTACCACACACTCCTCTTTCCCCTTTGCCCTTATATAGGGGGACTATTATGCCAGTTTTCCAGTCATCAGGTGCACTCCCCTTCTCCCATGCTAGTTTGCACATTCTCCATACCCATTCTATCACTATCTCACCACCATACCTCAACATTTCCCCACACACTCTATCTGTTCCTGGTGCTTTCCTAACATACAATACAGTAATATTGTAGCAAATTCAAAAATACTTTTTATCCAGCAACATTTTATTGCTATATTAGGCTAATGCCGGCAATATTGAGGGTATAATTAGTACTTGCATGAGTAATTATACTAACTGTATACTTATTGGGTGGTCAATTAATTAAGCAATCCATTGTGCACTCTACTGTGACGTACAAATGACTGCACTGGCTCTCAGATTCCAAACCCCATGATCCTACAAAAACAATTCCAACCAAACGTACTCTTGCATCTAATGTCCTAGTCTTGATGTGTTATAACTTTGCCCTGCATATACATAGGCAAGGTCATAATAGCAGTACAACTGCTGAGAGCTTAAATCTCATTTCCATACAATTACATCAATTATTACATTTATATCGCCGCCTACATAAACTAATCAATGTAAGACCTTAATGTATATGATACTTGCAAGAACACATCACACTTATTCGATTCATCAAGACACAATTTTTTTTTTTTTTTTTTTAGACCTCCCAAACTTCAAGCTCAATGGCTTCGACTCCTCGTTCAGTGCTTCAAGAGCCAGCGCTCGAAAAATTCATCTAGGTCCAGGGCATGACTGGAATAATCAAGGTTAGTGCTTATGATACTACTAGCCGATTATCCAAAGTTACTTTTCTATGTTATTTCTAGTGTTAAAATCTTGCCTGAAGGTCCTGTTTTGGATAGATCAGTATATCACAAAGATGCAGAATTGCCTCAGATCAAGTTCTAAATGAGTTGCCTAAATCGAAATAAAATGCAAACGGTTTGTGTTTCTATACTCCAATCGGCAATCCAGAAAATCTTAAGTAATAGGTTATGGTTCTTGGTTTATTTCCTAGGTGTGAAACAGGTTAATCATATTCCTGATACTTAAGTACATGGTGCGTGATTCATATTGTTAAAATGTGTACTAAAAACGTAAGTGGTATGTTTACTTACGTAAGAATATGATTAATGTTATAGATCTGATGAGTAACTTTCCAGATACTGATGGCTAATTATATTTCTAGGCAATGAGAAAGGGACCAGGAAGCCAAAACAACAACAATGTTCAGGACCCCCTGGAAACCATGAATCATTGCCACACCTTCTTCGACCATTTAAGGGGACACTGACTGCTTTTTTGGCCTATAAATTATTCATTGATACATTCTCAGTTTCCTCGCTAGATAATCCCTCAAACTTAGAAAAACATCCCCTAGACCCCCGCTCAAGATAAATTTGTATTTTTTTCGGCAGAAACATTACAGGTTCGCTCTCGCTCGCCAGGAAAAACTCGACACCTAAATGGCACGATAGGTCTTAACATTTATAACGAAATGGAATGAAAGGTTTTAAAATCGCCAAACAAATGGGCCGAACGTCGAAAATTCTAAAACAATAATGGGACTAAACACGAGGGAGAAAGGGGACCAGAAAAACGACCGTCTCCCCTTAATCAGAATTGTTATACATTCCAGGTGCCTCTCCATGATTCAGCTTAGTCATAATCTAAGTTTTTCATCAATTGAGGCCGGATGTATTTTAGTAGGTTAGGCACAGGTGGCTGAATATTAACTATTTAAAGGTGGATCAGTAATGTACAGTTGGCCACACAAGTTATGTTCCTCCCTGTGATCTTATACATACAAATGTAATGCACAGGATTGAATTATGAGTAGTTTCTTACGCAGTGGTTACCTTATCTGACTAGTCAACTGATAATTATTAGGTACCAGACTCGCAATTAATTTATACTAATTTAATTTCACATAACATATCACGGCAAGGAGAAGAACTTATGTGAGCAACTGTACATACTCTATACTGAAAGCATTTAGGTCAACAGGCTAAATACTCATCATCATGCAATATGTGTCACCTATTGTCAATTCGAACAAATTAATTGTTGGGATACTCTTAGAGAGGAATGTTTTCAGGAATCGCCAAATACGTTAAATAGGGTTTTAAAACATTAGGTTAAAATTTCCTCGACGATTCCCGTTGTGTAACTTATAAATACTTACTAAAATACAGCGAACATAAACACACTGTTTTTCCGCGGTTAAAAGCCTCCACAAAGGAAGTCAAGAAATGTGCAGGTAAAGTGAGGGAGCGAAGAGGGTGATTAAAGAAGTCTGAACTTTAATCCACACGACCGAGGTGCTGGCAGACGAGAATGGAAAACCGATAAAAGAAAACTTAGCCCAGGAAGAGAAAGAGAGAGTGAGAGAGCGAGATATAATACATGTTTGCGAAAGTAGCCTCGATCACCCGAGGTCCATATATTCTGCCACGTGAAATAATAGCAATAGATAGCATTTGGACAAAGAGCTCCAACCTCCAATGAAACCTATGCCAATGAAAACACATCCATGGAAAGTCCCCCACACCCCCATCCCAACCCACTCAAAAGAAATTATAAACAAAACTCAAATCTATAACTAAATAAGTACATAGACATAGGCTACTGTAAGTACAACACAACAGTTTCCATCAGCCAACAATAACCTAGGGAAATGGCCGTGTAATTAAGGGAGCCAACCTCGCTTTTGTTTTCTCTTTCTCTCCCTCTCTCTTTGGCTTGTATCCATTCTGCCCCATTCAGCCTACTGTTTTAAAACGTTTACCCCCATCCATGTGTCAATATTCTCCTGGCGAGCGGTAGCGAGCCAGCATATATATGTATTTTTGTTCTGACAGCAAGCTAAATTTGTACATTTTTCGATAGAAAACTGTCTCCGGCGAAGCCGAATCTCTCCATACAATGCTGGCCCGCTATCGCTCGCCAGGAAGAAATCGACACCTGGATGGGGATAAACGTCTTAAAACAGTTTGCTGAACGGGGCCGAATGGATACAAGCCAAGAAAAGAGAGAAAAGAAGAGAAAGATAAAAATAAAAGCAGGTGACCCCCCTTAAGGGAAATCATTCTCACGTGTCTTTGCCCTAAATGAAATGTTTCAGTATTTAATTATATGTCCGCTCGGTCCTCTAAGTACACACTTGGTGGAGCCAGAGAACTTTCAGTCTTCTACTGTACTTCTCACTTCTCACTTCTCCACTTGTTCTTCCTCTGTCCAATTGTTCTTCATTCCTACTTTACTCCAGCCATCTGGTCTGGTACACGGTTGAGCCCAAGTACTTTTATCTTTTACTGAACTTCCCATTTCTCAACTTATTCTCTCTCTATCGAAAACTCTCTACTCTCCTACTTTACTATTGCCATCTGACCTGTACACGTTCTATTTTATCACTGGACCGCCACTGGTCGACTCAATTTATCACCTCATAAAACAGACTGAAAGGCTTTTACCGTGACTGGCCATAAATAATACCGCACCTCCACCACAAACTCAGCCCATAAGTGGGATTGGTAATAGAATAATGGCTATTGATTTGGTGATGTGGAATGGTAAATAAATAAATAATAATAATTCATATTTTTTCACCAAGCAACTTAACTTCTAAACTCAATTGATCTATCTATCTATCTATATGCTCAGGCCCAATCCCCATTTTGGGGGTAGCCGACTCAAGACAGAGCAAGAACAGGGAAAACACTAAAACAACATATAACAACGAATAAACACAGATACAAAGCACAAACTCACACACATCCAGGTCACCCAGGAGAAGACCCAGAGACCAGGGTCACCAAGGTCGCTCCAGCACTCCCCCGGCCCCCGACCACCCGGAGAGGTTCCGATCTCGGCAGGCAGGCATGCAGCGGAGCCAAAGCCACAAGCCCTCCCACCACACTTCCAGGTGCACCCTTCATATTAATCGTCTCCCCGGGCCAGGCACCTGATGGACTATTATCTAGTCCAACTTGCACCCGACCCCTTACTCCAAATGACCACGTGTTCACTCAACTATTCACAAGCATTCTCCATTCACTCCTGTCCACCACCACTTTCCCTGCCTGATCTATAGTCATTCCTCTATCATCCAAAGCTTTTCTTACACAGTCACTCCATCTCAATGGGGTCTTCCTGCCCTTCTATCTCCCCTTGTACCTGACTCACATATTCTCTTTGTAAGCCTTTCATCTCCCATTCGTTCAACATGACCATACCAGCTCAGCACCCTTCTGTCCACTCTGGCTGACAAATGTTCCTGCTGCCCCACTCTCCTACGTATCTCTTCATTCCTCAATCTGTCTCTACGAGTAACTCCACACATACTCCTCAAGCAGCTCATCTCCATCACATCCAGCCCTCTTTTCTCCTTTTTCTTCAGAGCCCATGTCTCAGCCCCATACATCACTGTCGGCACAATAATTCCTTGATACAGTGCATGTTTTATTTTCACTCCAAGATTTCTCGTCTTCCACATACTTCCCATTTCTCCGAAAACCTTCCTTCCTTCACATACTCTCTGTTTTACCTCCATTTCCATACCTCCACTCCTCCTTATCGTTCCTCCTAGATATTTAAAACACTCTACTTTTTCCAATATTTCCCCATCCAGCCTCACATCTAGATTCACCCTATGCTCTCCCCTATTACACACCATTGCTTTACTTTTATTGACGTTCACCTTCAGTTTCCTCCTTCCACAAATCACACCAAACTCTTTGACTACCCGCTGCAGTTTCTCATCAGAGTCCGCCACCAATGCTGTGTCATCAGCGAACAGCAACTGATTCAACTCCCAATCTCTACCATTCTTTCCTACTAAACCCAATCCTCTTCCCATAGTTCTCCTTTTCACCTCCCTCACCACACCATCCATTAATTAAATCAACAAATAAAAGTGGCACTCCAAGGACTCGAACCTAGGTTACTCACACCGAAATTCCGCGCATTTATGCATTACGAGGTTATACGGTATATGTCCAAAGAGTGAACAACTTGAAAACTAAAATTGATAGGCAAGTTAGGAGCTTTTACGTCAATTTTAAGAGACTTTGGTATAAACAAACCTCAGTCTCACCAAACAGTCCTGACATACCTCCGAAGTCCAGGCTCTAAGGTTCAAACAAATCATTTAGTGATGAAATGGCCCACCCGAGGAGGATGTAAGCGCCGTGCAATATATACAGTATGTTGTTTTATTATCACGTGCTTACGGCTTTTTTTCTCTTTCTCTCCTTTTCTCTCTTTCTCTGGCTTGTATCCATTCGGCCCCATTCAGCCAACTGCTTTAAGACGTTTATCCCCATCCAGGTGTCGATTTCTTCTTGGCGAGCGATAGCGGGTCAGCATTGTATGGACAAATCCGGCTTCGGCGGACACATTTTTCGATAGAAAATTTACAAATTTAGCTTGCTATCAAAACAAATATATATATATGCTGGCTCGCTAACGCTCGCCAGTAAAGTATTGACACCTGGATGGTGGTAAACGTCTTAAAACAGTATGCTGAATGGGCCGAATGGATAAAAGCCAAAGAGAGAGGGAGAGAAAAAGAAAAAGCGAGGTGGGCTCCCTTAAGGTATAATGGGTCTATTTATAAGCGCGTCGAGGAATTACCAATATTTAATAATTAGGACAAGTCACTTCGAGTACTAACAACGATAGTGACCAAGCTTCTTAACAAAAATGTAAAAATTGTCCACAATATATTATATAAACATTCAGCCACATACACTAGGGCGACCCTACTGGTGGCGTATTGAAATCACACCCAACCAAACCTACTACAACACAACCCAACACTATCGGCGACCCAGGTAGCCCAACATGCAACCAGAACAGCTAAAAAAGAAGGGATCAGTCGCAACAACATCAACAATAAAGCAGCAACAACGGCCAAGAACAAGGACAGCAAACAACAAATACAGGTAGGGGTGGGAGGGGGGCAAGGGGGAGCCACAATCTGTCCCCATCTCACGCGCTCACACACCATCAGCCGCTCACGGCGCACAGCTGATCACCACACCGCCAGACGTACGATGAACAGTAACAGGAAAATATTTATAGTGTGCGATATTGGATTCAACAAAGGGAGTACAACGTCACAATGTAGTAGATGTAATGAAACAGTACACGATCGATGTACTTACGTTACTAGCAGAAAAGAAGTGGAATACGATAAATGTAGGGAAGTAGCTATTAAAGGTCCTAAAATCATTTGTGAAATATGTGAATCACTCATAACAAGAAAACAAAGGATCCTAAACTGTGTTAAGTGTAAAACTGTAGCTCACATGAAGTGCATCTCTAAGAAGACCAACAGTGAAGAACGGGAATTCCTATGCAACATATGTGCCTTGCATTCATTACCGAATATTAATGTAAATGAACCAATTAGTATTAATAACTCAGAATCCAGCCAGGACACATTCAAAATCAAAGATGAATACAGAATGTTCACCACCAAAGGGCTCCATCTTATCCACATTAACGCCAGATCAATGTACCATAAATTGTCAGAAATTAACTTGTTAGCTAATAAGGCCAAAGCTTCAATAATTGCAATCACAGAAACCTGGCTGGATTAAAGTATAAACGATGGTGAAATAAACATTCAAGGTTTCAATATGGTTAGGAATGATCGCAATAGGCATGGGGGAGGAGTATGTCTGTATGTAAAAAACAACCTCACACACACAACTAGGACCGACCTCCATGTAGAAAATCACAAAGCTCTGTGGATCGATCTACACCTGCCGAGGACAAGACCCATCACAATTGGGGTATGCTATAGGCCACCAAACGACACACAATTCTTGACTAAATTTGAACGAACTTTGTCATCGCTAGACCCTCGGAATTAATCCATTATACTAGGGGATTTTAACCTGTGTTACAAACAACGAAATGATAGGCTTGTACAAGAATATAGGCATATACTGACAATGCACTATCACAAACAACTCATCACAACCCCCACACGTATCTCTGAGAACACTGCCACAATAATAGACCACATAAACTGTAACAGAGAGGACAAAATATCCCAATCAGGGGTTATACAGACTGGGATAAGTGATCACTTCGTCACATATTGCACACGAAAAACCACAAAAATTACCCTAGAGAATCACAAGGTTATCAAAACAAGGTCACTCAGAAACTACAATAAAGAAACATTTCTGGACATTTTATGGAATACAGACTGGTCTCCAGTGTTTGGAAGTACAAACGTTAATGACGCATGGGTTGGCTTCAGAACCATCATCACAAACATTCTAGACGAAATAGCTACTCTGAAAGACATACGAATTAAAGCAAGGTCAGACCCATGGATCAACAATGACATACTACACCATCTGGAACACAGAGACAATCTGTTAAAAAGGCTAGCGAAACATAGACAGGATCAAGGTCTGAAACATGAGTTCAACAGGGCCAGGAATAAACTAAGTAGGAAAATAAAATCAGCGAAAACTAATTATTTTCACAATAAGGCAGAGGAATATCAGAATAACCCAAAGAAACTATGGAGGCACCTAAAAACAACAGGCTACAGCAACAAGACAAGGGATTCGTCTAACACTAATACTGCTCTCACCATTAATGATCAGGTTTGCCACGATAAACGACAAATTTCAACCTACTTCAACTCCTTCTTCACCTCCATAGCAAACACACTTGCACAGAACCTACCTCAACCTCTCAATAAATACACGACAACAACGGCCACCTTTCGAAATTTCTACAGAGATAAAGACATACACCCGAACACATTTGGATTGCAAAATGTTACACCAAAATACACTTTTGACGAGCTGTCTAACCTAAATGTACATAAAAGCACAGGACCAGACAAAATTCCTGCCAAATTTCTACGAGATGGAGCCATTGGTATAGCAGGCCCCCTAACCCACATCATCAACTTGTCAATTAACACCAACACTGTACCTGCTGAACTGAAGGAAGCTATTGTAACCCCTCTATTCAAGAAAGGAAATAAACTAGAAGTTGGTAACTACAGACCAGTTAGCATATTATGTATTGTATCTAAAATCCTTGAAAGAGCGGTATACACCCAAATTGAACACTACCTCAAACAAAATGATCTATTCTATAAGTTTCAATCAGGTTTCAGATGCATGTACTCGACAGACTCCTGTCTCATCCACTTAACGGATCACATTCGTAAAGAAATGTCTAAAGGTAACTACACGGTATGGTTCTTCTTGATCTACAAAAAGCGTTTGACACAGTAGACCATGATATCCTATGTAATAAACTACAAGCAATGGGCATAGGGTCTGTGAACTGGTTTAAATCTTATCTTAGTGGTAGAACCCAAAGAGTCAAAATTGATGATAATATATCTGATCCTATGCCAATTAACTGTGGGGTCCCGCAGGGAAGCATCCTTGGTCCCTTACTCTTTCCCTGTTATGTGAACGACATGGAACTGAGCGTCTCATGTAAATTATTACTGTATGCAGACGACAGCGTGCTTCTGGTTTCAGGAAAAGACCCAATAAGTATTGCCGCTTCACTTTCCAAAGAACTAGAATCATGTAGTGAATGGCTAGTGGACAATAGACTATCTTTTCACCTGGGCAAGACGGAAGCCATCTTATGTGGAACAAAACGCAAACTGAAAGACATTGTGGGCTTCTCGGTCAACTGTAATGATATTCCTATAACAACAGTGTCACAAGTTAAATATCTCGGACTAAAACTGGACGCAAGTTTGTCAGGTGAAACAATTTTGGAATCTATCCTGAGTAAGTGTAGAGCACGTATAAAATACCTGTATAGACAGGTGGGATGCTTGCCCGCGGCGACCAAAAAGACCCTCTGCCAAGCGCTTGTTCAATGTCATTTTGACTATTCTGTGTCATCCTGGTACTCTGCATCATCTAAATCAGCACAGCACAAACTTCAGGTCACTCAAAATAAAATGGTTAGGTTCATGCTGAACCTAGGACCCAGATCACATGTTGGCCAGGAACAACTTCAGTCACTAGGTATGCTCAATGTCTCTGACAGGGCCAAACAAATCAGGCTCACTAATGCCTTCAAAATTTTCTATGACAGAGCTCCAGAGTATCTAAAGAATGATTTTGTTAAAGCAAATGAGAGGAGTGGACATAATACAAGAAACAGGATGTTTAATTTTAAGGTCCCGAGAATCCAAGGACAGGGTAAGCAAACATTCTTCTTCACCGTCATCAAAGACTGGAACGACCTACCCCAGTCAGTCCGTGAAAAGAGAACACTGTATTCCTTCAGACGTAGCCTGAAGGAACACCTGAACCGGACAGCTGCGAGAAGGGAGCACCAAGCTTATGTCTACTACTAAATGCGACATAAGAGATAAACAAACCAAACTGAAACGATTACTGATTACGGATTACTGATATTTACTATAGGATGTAAGGTATCTTAAAATAACCCCCTAGAAATACTTTCTCTAGAGTATCTATTTCTTTATCCTCCCCATTTTTCCCCAGCTAACCTAATCCCACAAGGACCCCAATGGAAATACGCCTAACGGCCTTATTGGGCTATCCTTAGTTGGAATTATGCAAGGCTGGTACATGTCATATTTGTAACATACTATGTACTATGTGGTACCAACTCTGTATATTGCTAACTGAATAAATATTATTATTATTATTATTATTACCCAAAGCATATGTTTTCCAAGTTATACGTGTATAACTTAGCAGCTGTAAGATCATGATTCGAATAGCCCACCGTGGTGCGAAGGAATGACCAAAAAGCTTACCCTTGCAAAATACAATGTAATGTACATCAGCATGTTGGTATCACACCTACACATCCCACTGTGAATGTATGTTGCACATAAATTATGGGGGGGGGGGGGAGAGAATTGCATGGTTAGTTCTACGCACCCTTGTCATATAGCTTGCACGCGGGAGGACGAATGGCAGGAATAATGCAATATTCCTTATATCTCCCTTATAAATCAATACTATTGCACCACAAGGTATAAGTTAAGATTGATGACCCATAAATTAGGTGTACACAAAGAAAATAGCACGTAAAGCCATAACTTAAGGGGGGTCACCGGCTTTTGTTATCTTTCTCCTTTTCTCTCTTTCCCTGGCTTGTATCCATTCGGCCCCATTCAGCCAACTGTTTTAAGACGTTTATCCCCATCCAGGTGTCGATTTCTTCCTGGCGAGCGATAGCGAGCCAGCATTGTATGGAGAAATCCGGCTTCGCCGGAAACAATCTTCTATCGAAAAATGCACAAATTTAGCTTGCTGTCAAAACAAAAATATATACATATGCTGGCTCGCTACCGCTCGCCAGGAAAATATTGACACATGGATGGGGGTAAAAGTCTTAAAACAGTAGGCTGAATGGGGCCGAATGGATACAAGCCAAAGAGAGAGGGAGAGAAAGATAAACAAAGGTGAGGTGGGCTCCCTTAAAGCTCGGTTCACACATGCACGAATTAACGTCCCGTCCGTCCCCGACCCTTAATTCGCCGTGCCTGGGCGGCGTCCTTTTTATGCATGCATAAAATGGTCCGTATGGGTCGTCGGGGCAACTGCCAGAAAAATTGTTATGTCGGGGAAACCCAGGGGACACACACGGACACACACACGGGAGCAATCGTCGTCTAGGCGCAGCCTGGCAGCGTCTAGACGACGACTGGCGGCGTCTAGACGACGAATATAACGGGATGAGAACGGCGGCAAAAAACCGTTGGAACAGTTGGAACGTTGGAACGGAACATGGGGCCTCCAGATTGATGCCGTCCTGCATATTTTCTTGGTCGGGGACGGACGTGACGTTAATTCGTGCATGTGTGAACCGAGCTTAAGGTATATGTGAGTCGGGAGTGAGCGAGTCGTGGGAGGAAGGTTATATTTTTTCCTCCCTTCCTCCCCTTGCTTATCGATTACTTGCAAGCCTTCACGCTTGTTCCAGGACCTCTCTACTTAACCACTCGTATATGTACGGTCTCGCAAATAAGTCATGTCCCAGCTGTCATTAAGTTTGGGTTGCTCTGAGCTGTATTAATGTCTGTCAGATGTTGAATAGAGTGGGTAAGAGTAGGAACACGGTTGTATCTCTCACTCAAAAAGAAGAAATCATGGGTAGATATTGCCGATACCAATTATTGATCAAAATATAATTGGTGCTGGTACATGACTTATTAGCGCGACTGTACATAGTATATGGAAATATATCTGGGGTTGAGGGATGGTACCTGAGCCCTGTCACTGCCTCCACGATACTAAAGGTGTGGGAATTTGTGTGTGTTTGAGGTGTAAGTGTATTATGATGTTTGGTATCGAAAATTGTCATGTAAGCCTATTCTTGATCCAAGCCCTGTTGGCACCATTTTTGTACAGGTTTCATAATCCTGCTTCCTGCAGACAAGTCGCAGCTCCCTTACAGAGCTATTGCGTTACTATGTACACTCGGATACCATAGTCTGCAGCCCACTCAATGGAATTCGTGGACACCATATGTTTTTATGTAATGCATTATAACTATCTGGATTGATTTATGGATATAACTTGCTTAACAATAAATAGTGTATATGGTTTTGTAGTTGATTTATAGACAATTATATTCTTAAATTAGTTTCCAGAGATATACTTCCATAATTATAAATAGTTGAAGTCCACGAATTTGTAAGAGTGGGCTAGAAACTATGGTATCAGAGTGTACATGAGAGAAGTAGAGGGCAGAATGAGATGAGAGGGCGTATGAGATGAATATTAGTATAATAATGACTGTCGCGAATCTGTTGTAGGCAGATGACGCAGTATTATTTGCTGACTGCGAGTATGAACCGTGCAAGTTGGTGGAGATATTTGAGGAAGTATGTGAAAGACGAGGTCCGCAAGTAAATGTGAATATAATCAAAGTAATGGTAGTAGAAAGAGAAGGAGACATTGTTTGTGATGGAGAACAACTTGGCGTAGTAGAAGAGCTTATGTATCTTAAAGAAAAGGGGGATCTACTTTGGGATGGTTAGAGTTAAGGGGCTTCCTGCAATTATACGGAATTTAATGGTGTTGTTATCATTAAATACAATCAAACAAAACTTCTGTACATAGGTGCTAAGAATTATTTTGCCTTTACTATAGGCATGACTAAAGTTGAAACTAATAGGATCCATTTCATTGACGCTTGAGTTATTTTTTGGCTGCAGAAAATCGAGGAGATACTGAGTGATGGGAGTAAGTTCAAACAAATTACAAGAGACCCCACAGAGACCCTAAAGAAAAAGGTAATTAGACTAGGAGAATGTGTCAACACAGATAAGTTGTCTGGTGACAATGGCCTTGGCTACTTAACGATAATTAATCGAGATCAATGAAGATTGCCCATCCTAGAAGCTCTTTTCATAAAAGAGTTATCCCCCAACTTAAATACACAAGCAGATCTGCAAGCCCTTCCCAGCATGAAAAGAATCTCTCTAAATGAAGTAGGGAGGGCTACTGATGAGGTCACAGCGGCCAGCCACTGAGAGAGCTACTGACGAGGTCACAGCAGCCATCCAGCCACCTCATGGCTAGCCAATCAGAAGTCTTAAAACCAGATAACTTTTCTCATGTAGGGTATAGAAGCTCACTACCTCACAACATTTCTCAAACAAGAGAAAAAATAAACAAGAAGCTGTAACAACCAACTTACCATAACCTTCAATGAAATATGCTGCAGATAAAATGTGCCCATATATACAAACAATATATATATATATATATATATATATATATATATATATATATATATATACTGTATATATATATATATATATATATATATATATATATATATATATATATATATATATATATATAATATCCCTTTAACACATGCCATGCTGCCAATGACAACCTCAGCTTGAGAGCACCCCCAGAGAAAAGCAAGGAACCAAGAAAATAGCTGAAAAATTGACGACCCCAGGTTCTTTATTGAGTGCAAGATCAGAGGGGGCGCGTCTCTCGGAATTTTCTTGACGAATATTTTCTTTCTTCTATTTTGGGGTTGGTGTGTTCCTATTGTGTAAGTCGGTTTCTTCTGTGATGGTTCCTACAAATCTTAACCCCTTGAGGAGTATGACGCTTTTTGACATTAAACTAATTTATGCAGTTTAGGATGACCCTCATGGAATCTATGGGGTTAAAACCAACTCAATTATGCCTCTAACTCCAACAGATACTTCCTAAGCTGTATAAAGTCATCTATTTGTTCCTTATGTGGTGTGTGTGTGTATGTGTAGGAGACTCTGATGGGCACATAGTCTGGTGCTGCATGTTCAGGAAGCCAACAAGAGACAATCCAACTGAACGTTTGTAGCATACTAGTATAAGCTTTCCTGGTTAAGTCGTGGCCAAGGATCAGATTTATAGGCTGTAAACAAAAACAATAATAATAATAATATTAACAAAATAACATGTCTATAGGGACAGATCAACTTAAAAACAACTCATGTAAACAATAATCAAATTATGGTATAATATATGATAACTGAATTTTGATCTGACCTGAATTTTGATCAGTGTCCAAATATATTTTTTAAAATATCACAGTAGCAATTACCGGTTTGTTTGTTTTGCTTACTGTATCCCACATGGGTTAGGTGAAATACAAGCTGATGCCACCAATAGTTATATACTATTGAGACTACGTGTGAGGCAATGGTTGAGGAGAGATGGTAGTTTTTCTGGCCCCATCGTCTCCTTCATATATAGCCCCTTTAGTTTTCACATTTTCAGACTTTCGGCGTTGGGGATTTTAAAACTTTTCGGCACAATTCTTTGCCAATAGTAAGACCTTTTTTGTCATTAAGGTGTAGACTTTTTCCTAGCGAGCGATAGTGAGCCTCTAATATAAGAGGAATTAGCCTTCGTCCGGGATATGATTCCACCAACAAATGTACAAATTATCTAGAGGGGAGATCTTGGGTATTTTTGTTTAAGCTTGATGGAGGTTTAGGGAAGAAGCTAATAGAAATAATAAATATATAAATATAGTGACCTCTAAATACCCCCCCCCCCCCCCTTAAAACCTTTGACTGAGGACCAAAAGTTAGCAGGTTCTTAGGGTGTTTATTTTAAAGCTTGATGGAGGTCTAGGGTGGAAACTAAAACAAAAATATATATATTAAAAAGATAAATAAGAAGGCAAATAAATGCTTCCTTAAAACGCAGTGTGTTGCGTTATACTTATATCTCGCACTTTACTGCCACACGGTCATATTATAAACGCAGTGTGTTGTGTTATACTTATATCTCGCACTTTACTGCCACACGGTCATATTATAAACGCAGTGTGTTGTGTTATACTTATATCTCGCACTTTACTGCCACACGGTCATATTATAAACGCAGTGTGTTGTGTTATACTTATATCTCGCACTTTACTGCCACACGGTCATATTATAAACGCAGTGTGTTGTGTTATACTTATATCTCGCACTTTACTGCCACACGGTCATATTATAAACGCAGTGTGTTGTGTTATACTTATATCTCGCACTTTACTGCCACACGGTCATATTATAAACGCAGTGTGTTGTGTTATACTTATATCTCGCACTTTACTGCCACACGGTCATATTATAAACGCAGTGTGTTGTGTTATACTTATATCTCGCACTTTACTGCCACACGGTCATATTATAAACGCAGTGTGTTGTGTTATACTTATATCTCGCACTTTACTGCCACTCGGTCATATTATAAACGCAGTGTGTTGTGTTATACTTATATCTCGCACTTTGTTAAAAATACGGGTGGGAAAGTCACACTCAAGAAGCAGGATAGTAGAATAGGTATGAGTGTGACAAATACATTCTCCCCTTTGCGAGACGAATGTGAGGGAAAAGATAGTCAGGATAAGGGAGGGATAACCGAAGTGCCTGCCGCCGACTCAGCTCCAACCTCTGACGCTGTGCTACCTACCACCACCACCACCACCACCACCACCACCAAGGGAGCTTCTGCCACCACCGGGGGTTCTCCAACTGCAGCTGCTGGATCCTCCCGAGGGAAAGGTAAGTCTGTGTCCCGAGAAGGTAAGTCTGTGTCGATTGTGGGCGACTCCATGGTAAGACATTTAGTTAGGGCTACCCGCACTAAACTTAGGAAGGTTGTGTGTCTGCCTGGCCATGGAGTTGGGAGGGTTTTAGAGAAGATGGACCACATCTTGGAAGATAGTGGAGATAACCCCATTATCTGTCTCAGTGCCGGGAGTAACGATGTTGGTAAGGGTAGAAGTGAGGAACTGCTGCAGCAGTATCGGGATGTGTTAGATAAAGTTAGGATGAAGGGAGGGATCCCTGTAGTACATTGTATGCTACCCAGAAGAGGAGTTCCCAAGGAATGGACATCCAGGGCGATTGGTGTCAATTGCCGTTTGGAGAAATATTGCAAAGAAAAAGCAATACCATTCATTGATAACTGGGATAGTTTCTATGGGAGAGATGGGATGTACGCAAGGGATGGGGTTCATCTTTCACGGTTAGGGGTTTCTACATTAGCTAGTTCTTTAGATAGGGTGGTTGTGGGGTTTTGAACAGAAATATTGAGAGTGTAAATGAGAGGTTAAATGGAACAATTTTAGCGTCAGGCGAAAGCGATAAGGATATTCAGTCTCATGCTAAAAATGATGACTATAATGCAAATGATAGTAGTGATGGTGCAACGGAAGATGGAAATGTCGCTAAAAACAAAGGTAAATTGGGTATAAAGAAAAGAAGTAAATTGAGAGTATATTACACAAACTGTAGGAGTCTATGTAACAAAATGAACGAACTTAGAGCCCTTGTTAGCAAAGAAAATATAGACATAATAGCGCTAACTGAAACGTGGATTAATACAGAAACCAGGCATTTTTTAGCAGAATTTGATATACCAGGATATAGTTTGTTTAAATATGACCGAACAAGTAAGAGGGGTGGCGGTATAGCAGTGTTTGTCAGGAGTACATTAAAAAGCTGTATTAAATCAGGTATTAGACTAAATAACGATAATGAAAGTGTTTGGGTAGAGGTTAACGAAGGTAGTGAGACCATAGTTATTGGAGTTATGTATAGACCGCCAAATATGAGTAGAAATGACGGAACGTCATTATGGGAGGAAATTAAAATGGCATCAAGGTTTAGCAATGTGTGCATTATGGGGGATTTTAATTTTCCGAATATAGATTGGCAGCATCAAATAGGAGACTCTGATTCTGAGGAGTTTATAGAGGTAGTACAAGATAGTTTTTTTATTTCAATTCATAGATACGCCGACTAGAGGTAATAATATTCTTGATTTAGTTTTCAGTAACAATGAACATATGGTAAATAATGTAGAGATAGGGGACCACCTAGGAAATAGTGACCACAATTCTGTGTATTTTAATATACAATGGAAAGGTAATACCAGAGAGAATACAACATTAATACCTGACTTTAGAAAAGCCAATTATGGTGGGTTAAGAAGAGCCCTATTAGCGGACCCTATGGTCAAAAAATTAAGTCGATCCAGGTGTCCAAATGAGTGTACCCCTTCTCAGGCACCTGTCATCTTAAGTCAGGAAGAGACGTCAACCTTGGTAGATACATACGATAATTTTATCAAGTCAGTATTCAATGCACAAAATAAATACATCCCCAAAAGAAAATTTAGATCAACACAGAACCAACCCAAATAGATGAATAATAGACTATTAGATCTTCTAGGACAAAAGAGAGGAATATATAGAAAAATTAGAAAAGGCGAAATTCACCTACTTGCTTACTATCAGAATCTATCAAGACAGGTAAAAACGGATATAGGAAAGAAAAAAGAAATTATGAAATTAAGGTTGCCAATGACTCAAAAAATAATCCTAAAGCTATTTACCAACTATATAAATCCAAGGTTAGAGATGTAATTGGTCCCTTAAAACTTCGACAGGAGGAATGACAGAAAATGATTTAGAAATGTGCAGTACATTAAATAGTCAATTTCTTTCCGTTTTCACTAATGAAAATTTGGCACAGTTTCCAGAAGTCCGTAAGGTATATAGCGATAGTATAGAAAATAGGTTAAGTACGGTTACCTATAAGTAGACAATGATGTGCTTAAGGAAATTGACAGACTGAAACCTCATAAATCGCCTTGGTCCTGATGAGGTATATGCTAGAGTATTAAAAGAATGTAGGGATGAGTTAAGTTACCCATTAACATTTTTATTTAACAAGTCATTGGAGACAGGTATAGTTCCAGAAGCTTGGAAGCTGCAAACGTAGTTCTGATCTTCAAAAAAGGTGACAAATCAATAGCATCCAATTACCGTCCCATTAGTCTTTCATCAATCATAGGAAAGCTACTAGAGTCAATTATTGCTAGTAAAATTAGAAACCACTTAGATACATTAAATTGTAATAAATTCTTCTCAGCATGGATTCACTCAGGGACGTTCTTGCCTTACTAATTTGCTTAGTTTTTTCTCAGAGGTATATGAAGCAGTAGATAATGACAAGTCATATGATATAATATATTTAGATTTCAGTAAAGCTTTCGACAGAGTCCCCATGAGAGATTGATGAGAAAGGTTGAGGCACATGGAATAGGTGGGGCGTTGTTGGGATGGATTAGGTCATGGCTAATTGGTAGGAAGCAGAGAGTCAGCATAAATGGGTACGAAGTCAGAATGGGGAGCAGTCAAAAGTGGTGTCCCCCAGGGATCTGTATTAGGTCCCCTGTTGTTTGTTATATACATAAATGACCTTGATTTAGGTATAACTAGTAGGATAAGTAAATTTGCAGACGATACCAAAATGGGGAGAACAATTGATTCAGATAGAGATATAGAGTGCCTCCAAAGGGATCTAGATACCTTACACGAATGGTCAGTAAATTGGCAGATGAAGTTTAAACATTGACAAATGCAAGGTATTAAAGATAGGGAAGATGCATACAAATGTTAAATATAAACTAGCTAATGTGGAATTAGAAAACTCGAATTGTGAGAAAGATCTAGGTGTGTTTGTTAGCAATGATTTGAAGCCTAGACAACAGTGTATAAGCGTTCGAAACAAGGCAAACAAGATTCTCGGGTTCATCTCAAGGAGTGTGAGTAACAGAACTGCTGATGTTATCTTAAAACTTTACTTGTCATTAGTGAGACCCCATATGGATTATGCTGTTCAATGTTGGTGTCCTTATTACAGAATGGACATAGATTCATTGGAGAGAGTACAACGTAGAATGACAAAAATGATCCATAATATTAGAAAGTCTTCCGTATAAAGAAAGGTTGAAGAAATTAGGCTTACATTCGTTAGAGAGACGCAGAGTTAAGAGGGGATATGATAGAGGTGTTCAAGTGGGTTAGTGGGATTAACAAAGGGGACATGACAAATGTACTAAAGCTCAGTGATAGCGAAAGAACTCGTACCAATGGTTTCAAATTAGATAAATTTCGTTTCAGAAAAGATATAGGCAAATATTGGTTTGGTAACAGAGTTGTAGATGGGTGGAATGGACTACCAAGTGCTATAGTGGGATTAAAAACGATAGGAGCTTTAAGATAAAATTGGATAAGCATATGGACGAGAAGGGTTGGGTGTGAAGGGGGATCAGCAGGGTTGGGCCAATCAGCGCTCTGCAGACCCCCCGTAATCCTGCGTTAATCTCTAACCGTTTTGGTAAGATGATCCTCAGGGTATTAGAGTGTTGAGCCTATAATTGGGCTTTGTAATTGGGATTGTGTGGGACAGGGATCTGCCTTGCTATAGGCCAATCGGCTTTCTGCAGACTCCCATTTTCTTATGTTCTTATGTTTTTACTGCCACACGGTCATCTTATCAGTCAGATGTTTCACGACAATATTTCATTATCCTTAATCAAAGCTTGACAAAACCCGAACATTTAGGACCTACAATAACTGGTTTCACCGTTTGCTTTCAATCTGTTACGTGATTTTGCAATTATGAATGCTGCAAGAAACCTTTTTCTATTACCGTACTACATTCGCCAGACAACAACAAAAATTATATATATATATATATATATACTAATTATTACTGTATAATTGTATATATCCAGAAATATTGAAAACACTTTATTATGTTTACTTAATTTACTATATAGAATTTTTGCTCTCTAAGGTGGACCTCCACACCTGGGAGAGACAGACATTGCACAAGGTTTATATTGTTGTTTTCTTGGATACTTGAGAAATAATATTAGTGTTGACGTTGTAGAATATTATTACTGTTTTCATAATTATGTAGTTATATACAATATTACTGCATTGTTGTAAGTACCTGTGAAAATCATGGTATAAACCCCTCTTGGGTATCAAACAAGGATGCTATGTCAAAGATGCACCGAGAATGCTACATCTGTCCAAAAGGAGGATAACTGAAGCAAAAGACAAAGATTATGTTTTCATAGATGTCTCAAAGGGTAAGCTTGCATATTATTTCACCTAGATTTCCATTCTCGTATCTCGGACATTTGACCTCTCCTGTGATTCTGTGGTTAAGGAGGCCCACCTCGCTTTTTTTTTCTTTCTCTCCCTCTCTCTTTGGCTTGTATCCATTCGGCCCCATTCAGCCTACTGTTTTAAGACGTTTACCCCCATCCAGGTGTCAATATTTTCCTGGCGAGCGGTAGCGAGCCAGCATATATATATATATTGTTTTACAGCAAGCTAAATTTGTAAATTTTTCGATAGAAAAATGTCTCCTGCGAAACCGGATTTCTCCATACAATGCTGGCTCGCTATCACTCGCCAGGAAAAAAAATCGACACCTGGATGGGGATAACCGTCTCAAAACAGTTGGCTGAATGGGGCGCCCCCAAATGGATACAAGTCAAAGAGAGAGAGAAAAGGAGAGAAAGATAAAAAAAAAACGGTGACCTCCCTTAAGTTATTTACGTTACCTTGGACGCGCTTTGGGTGGATTAACTATGCATGCCATGTCCTACGCTGTCGGGAAGGACGTAAGATGTTTGGCATACAAGACGTGATCGATAGATGATATTATGCAGCCTACAGTATTATACATCTGAGAAATCAATTCAACAT
>JBAKBP010009966.1:0-80587 GCA_037953745.1 Lithodes maja | reverse complement strand
GTAGCGTATCGGAACGTCCAAAGGTGCGTTTTCAAGCTCAAGGCTAATACATCCAAAGGTGCATTTTCAAGCTCAAGACTGAATGCGCTTGCAGAAAATGCGGTGCAAGCCAGTAGCGCATCGGAGCGTCCCAAGGATGCGTTCAAGAGCAAAACAAACTCTCTAGCAGACGATGTGGAAGAAGAAGAAGAAGAAGAAGGTGTTTACGTTTATATCAGTAGCTTCCTTTGACCATTAATCTGAATGTTTTGAAGTAGGTAATAGGCTACAATGACAATGGTAAACTTTTAAAGTGAATTCATGAACATATGATATGTGTGTGCTCCATTATGTGTCATTTGAGTGGCCTAATGCCTCAAAAAGGGGACTTTGGGACTTCTTGAAATTCGGACCATCGGGAGAATTCGGATTTGGCCTCAAATTGAAAAATTCGGACTATTGGGAGATTCGAATCATCGGTCGTCGGATTAACGGACTTTTACTGTACATACATTTTTATCCTCCTTTCTTTTCTATCAATGATTGCTACTCTGTTATCTTCTTTTTCCATTAACTTATTTATCTTTCTATACTCTTTATTCCATCTCTATCTATATAATCTGTCTATACTTTCTTCTTTTCTCTATCCGTCTTTCCGCCATCTATATCCTCTTTACTTCCAACTTTCTCCTCCCATTTCTTCTCTACTCCTGGTCAGTCTCTCTCTCCTTCCCAAGTCAAGTTTCCCCCCCACTTCCTACCTCTCTTCTTTATTCCCTATCTTTCATATAACTATTTCATCTCTGAGATAATTAATTTACGTGCGACGCTCAATGCACAATACCTGAGGTACTGTATGTAGAAATTACGTACCTGACGCTGTTTGAGTTAACCCAGGCACTGCGATGCTCCTTCCGGAAGAACAATATTTAAACGTGTAAAAAAAAAACTTCAAATACCTGACAGTGCTGGGAAATGTCTCAAAATTGGGTGACACAAAAAAATTAATGGCATCTCTCCATACCACATCCTCCATTCCTCCCCCCATTTATACTCCAACCCCCCTTCCTCCCTCAACTTGGCCTTATATTATGCACAGGTTCTACCAGTTCATGGGTTAAGTCTCCTTGCATGGAGCGCCATTAACTTTCAGGTACCTAACATGGTTCTCTTACCCTCATAAACTAATATTGTACAGTACGCTACTTATTATTATAATACAATGTATGTATGCTGTGGAAGAAAAGAAGAAAGCATATAGAGAGTGGTTGGGTAGTAGAGGGAATGAAGATTCCGAGAGACAGAAACGAGCGAGGTACGTGGAGAGTAAGAGGGTGGTGAAGAGAGTAGTGAAGGAAAGTAAGAGAAGAGTAGATGAGGAATTTGGAAGGAATCTGAGTGTAAAATGGAGGGAGAGTAAGAAACTGTTCTGGAAAGAAGTCAAGAAAGTTAGGGAAGGTAGCAAGGGAAACAGTAAGGGTGTGAAAGATAAGAATGGGAGAATGCTAGCCGAGAAGCAAGAGAGAGTCGAAAGATGGAGGGAGTACTTCAGTGAGTTGCTAAATGAAAGGAATGAAGAGCCAGCAAACATAGCTGGATATGGTATGGGAGGGAGAAGAAGAGAAGTAGTGGAGGAGGAGGTGGGGATCAGGAGGTCAGAAGTGTGGGAAGCCATGAAAAGAGTGAAGTTGGGGAAAGCACCAGGAACAGATGGAGTGTGTGGGGAAATGTTGAGGTATGGTGGTGAGATAGTGATAGAATGGGTATGGAAAATGTGCAAACTAGCATGGGAGAAGGGGAGTGCACCCGATGACTGGAAGACTGGCATAATAGTCCCCCTATATAAGGGCAAAGGGGAAAGAGGAGTGTGTGTTAACCACCGAGGAATATGTCTTCTAAGCGTAGTAGGGAAGGTATACAGTAGGGTAGTGATTGAGAGAGTGAGAGTGAGAACGGAGAAATGGATAGGCGACGAGCAGGGAGGCTTTAGGAAGGGAAGAGGATGTGTAGATCAGATTTTTACCCTGAATTGTGTTGTGGAGAAGTATCTGGAGAAGAAACAAAAGGTGTATGTTGCCTTTATGGACTTGGAGAAGGCCTATGACAGAGTGGATAGAGAAGGTTTGTGGAAAGCACTTAGAATATACGGAGTAGAGGGCAAGTTGCTGAAAGCAGTGAAGAGCATGTATGAGGGTGCAAAGGCGGCAGTACATGTGGAGAGTGAGCAGAGCGAGTTCTTTGACCTGAATGTTGGTTTGAAACAGGGGTGTGTGATGTCCCCGTGGTTGTTTACTGTATATATGGATGGAGTTATGAAAGAAATACTATCAAGAGCAGTGGATGTTGGTGTATCGCTGAAAAGGGAGGGAATTGAGTGGAGGCTACCTATACTGCTGTTTGCGGATGATACAGTTCTGATGAGTGATAATGAATGGGAGTTGCAGGGTCTGGTAAATGAGTTTGGAACAGTGTGCGAAAAACGGAATTTGAAGGTAAATACGGGGAAGAGCAAGGTTATGGTCTTCGAAAGGGGTGAAGTCACAGAGTGTGAGGTGAAGCTGAACGGTCAGGCTATGGAGATCGTCAACTCTTTTAAGTATCTGGGCAGTGTGTTGAGTAAAGATGGGACTATGGATGAAGAGGTGCGGGAGAGGGTACAACAGGGGAAGAGGGTTGTAGGAACGCTAAAAGCAGTAACAAGAAATAGGGTGGTCAGTATGGAAGTGAAGAAGTCCTTGCATGACAGTGTGGTAATCCCGACACTGACTTACGGAAGCGAAGCATGGACGTTGGTTGAGAGACTCAGACCAAGAGTGAGAGCAGTGGAAATGAATTACTTAAGGAGTGCGTGCGGAATTACATGGAGGGATAGACAGACTAATGAGGAAGTAAGAAGGAGGTGTGGTGTGGAGGTAGATGTGCTGGAAAGTGTGAAAAGGAACAACTTGAGATGGTTCGGCCATATGGAACGTATGGAAAGCGAGAGAATGACTAAGAGGGTGTACGAGAGCGAGGTGGAGGGACAGAGGGGGAGAGGTAGACCGAATATGAGGTGGAAGGATGGAGTGAGGAACTACATGAACGAAGGCGGTGCTGGTTGGGGGGAGGGGCGTCGACTGACTGGGGACAGAGGTGCATGGGGGCGGTTCGTTCGTGGCCACCCCTTCGGGGATCACGGCGTCAGGCAATAGATAGATAGATAGATGTATTGGATGGACAGAGGTGCAAGGCGGAATGAATGAATTTGCACGGCGAAGCCAGGGGTGTAGATTCTATGCTCCTGACGCTCAATGCACAAGACCTTAGGTACGTTGAATTCACGTATCTGACGCTGTTCATGTTGTCTCCTTGCATGGAGCACCATGAACATTCAGGTACCCAACAATGGTTCTTGACTATGGCCATCACCATCATAAACTAATAATGTACTGTACTGTACTTGCAATAATAATACTGTAGTAACATTTATGTAATGAACATTGGTGCATGGAGGAGATTCATTCGTGGCCTCCTGAGGGGTCAGAGCGTCTGGCAATAGCTAGATAGATAGTTGTAATGGAAAACAATGCTAACCATTGTATGTATTAGCATCTAAAGAGCGGGGTGTCGTGTGTATATCACCGTAGTGCCAGGCGGCTATATTTACCGAAAATTAGCTTCATTCCATGCTCTTTTTCATGCATAAGCAAGAGCTAGAGCGTAATACTGTACAATTATATATCCGTGAAAGGACGATGATAGCGCTTTGCAATGACACCTGAATCATCCTTGTTTGACATCTAGTTATCTTGCAACGATTGTGCAACCGAAGGGCATAATTGGTAAATTATTGGCAATTTTGCTGTTTTTGGTGTGTGCGAGAGGTGTGTGTTGGGCTTCAGTCTACACCGCGCGGCCTCGGCGAGCGATTGAAGCCCGCCTATCGTCCCTCCAACGTCCGGTCTCTCTCTCATTGCTCATAATTGCCTCAAAATGGCGCCCGTCATATGACGGGTGCCGCAGGATAGGCCAATTTTCTCTTCGGTCATATAACGGTCGCCGCGAATTGAGTATTACTTGTCTATATTTTCTATAAGTACCATAAACCTATACTGTGTACAGGACTACTACTGTATATATTTTATAGCCACCTTAAACGTATACTGTACTGTGTACAGGACTGCTTATTTAGTTTGTTGTATTATTTACTTATTTTTACCTCAACAGATCGAGAGTGAAGATGAAGAGGAACCGCCGACACCCGATGAAAATAAACCCCCACCGGTGAAACAGTGTATGTGTCATCCCTTTCACTACCAGAACACCTTTCTTATTTTTAGTCTGGCTATCAGTAGACAGTTTCATTCAATTTAGGAAAGACATATGGGGTGAGAGTTATTGATGATCAGTACGGTACTGTGGACTGTGGTTGGTGCAGAAACTAGTTTTGTTAAATGAAAGTTGAGAGAGTTGTTATCAGTGTTGAGAACCAGGAGTCTCTTCCTCTGCAGCAAGGGGAGGATGTACTGTATATGTTAGAAGTGTGCTGCTTTATGGTAGAAAGTCTTGGGCAGTCAAAGAGGAAGATAATAATAATAATAATAATAATAAGCATGTTACTTATTTCTCATAAGCGCCAATTTTTCCGAAGAATTCACTAGCGCTCGAAAAGAGAAAGAAAAAAGAACAAAAATCAATGCATCAAAAGAAGGCTTATATACAACACACATTTAACAATCACTAGCAGTGGCAAAAAAGCCTAAACTCTATAGCCATCTGTCATGACACCTCTCTCAAGATCATAGCTTCTCTCAAAGAGAAAAGTCTTAAGTTGTCTCTTGAAGCATTCAACAGAACTCAGTTGTCTCATGGACAGCGGCAACCTGTTATACAACCTCGGAGCCATGTAGGAGAATGACCTCTCAAAGAAAGAAGACTGCTGGAAAGCCCTTGGTTCATCAAGACGAAAAGGGTCATTGTCATGACGCACAACTACACCATGGTGTGCCGGTGGGCGCCTGAGCAGCTCCGCAAGGTACCTAGGCTCACCAAATTTGAGAACCTTAAAAGTCACCAAACACAACTTAAATTCTATTCTTGCTCTTACTGGCAGCCAGTGCAGTTCTATGTGAAGAGATGTAGTAGGAGTTCTAGGTGGAACACCAAAAATTAGTCTTGCGGCCCTGTTAAGAACAGACTGAACTTTCTTCAAAATATAATTTGGAAGACCCACCAACAGGGCATTGCAATAATCAACACGAGAGAAGACCAATGAGTGAACCAACGTCAGGAGGCAACGTCTGGTTATAAACGGCTTCACCAAATAGAGATTTCTGATGTGCAAGTAACAACTTTTAACTATCTGGTTTACATGCTCTTTGAAATCTAATCGGGAGTTCACATATACACCCAGATTTCGAACAGAGTTGGCCGGTCGCAGCTGAGATCCACCCACATTGATGGAGAGGGCACCTACTATATCATCAGCTCTTCTATTTCCTCGGATGATGAGAATATCAGTTTTACCATCATTTAGTTTAAGTTTTCTCGCTCTCATCCACTTCTTGATATCAGACATCAACAATTCCATCTTACTCCGTATATCAACTATATTTGTGATTCTCACATAAATCTGGGTGTCATCTGCATAAAAGTGAAAGGTGACATTATGTGCACGAAGCAGAAGAGACAAACTGCTAATATAAATTATAAATAGGATAGGACCTAAAACTGATCCCTGCGGAACACCATACTGCAGGGGTGTCGAGTCCGAGACCACTTGATTTACCATCACACTCTGGGATCTACCTGACAAGTACGACCCAAGAAGCAAGAGAGCGGAGTCACGCACACCACAATCATAAAGATCACTCAATAACAACTCGTGATCCACTGTGTCAAAAGCCGCAGAGAGATCAAGCAAGACCAATAGTGAGGCCACACCATTGCAAATGTTCTCAACTAGATCATTATGTACTCTAATCAATGCTGTTTCAGTTGAATGATGCTGTCGGTAAGCAGACTGAAAAATTGGGATAGTTTCATTCTGCTGAAGTAGTGGTTGTAATTGGTTAAGTATTGCACGCTCTAATATCTTTGATATGAAGGACAGGTTGGAGACAGGACGATAGTTCAACATCAACATCAAGTCCAGGTTTCTTTAGAGTAGGTCGGAGTAGTGCATGCTTTTCAGAATGTGGGAAGCTACCTTCAGAGAAGCACTTATTAATTATTTTGGAAATAAACTCAACTGTGTGATCATAGACTCTTGGTAGCTTGGAAACATTTATGGGATCCAACGGGCAAAATGTTTTATTGAGGTTTCTTATGTAGGACGAGATCATGTCCACCTCTACTGAGTGAAAGGATGAGAGGACATTATTAGGAATGTGTCGGGGTTGGAGTACAACTGAAAGTTCTTCACCAACAGAAGCATCATCCAGTTCCTGTCTTATGCGAGTTATCTTGCCAGCAAAAAATGCCACAAAGTTGGCAGCCAACTCGGCATCGGGTACAGAAGGTCTTAAGCTGACTCTTGTTTTTCCAAGTAAACTGTTTACAATTGAAGCCAACCTCCTCTGGTCGTTACCACACGAGTCAACTTTTCCCTGATAATACACTTTCTTTTCATCTTTGATTTTGTGGACCACAGCTCTTCTGGCTGACAGATATTGCAACCATGTAGAGTCTGTTTTATTTTTCCGCCATTCACGTTCAGCTCTTCTACGCGCTCTTCTAAGAAATTTAACTCGAGTGCTATACCAGGGCGAATCATCTCGTACTATGATTTTCTTCTCTACTTCTGGACAGTGATGATCGAACACTAATTTAAGTGCATTTCCATGTACCTCCACCAGCTCATCTGAAGTAAGGTTGGAAGTATCAATACTTCCCAAGTACTGTTTTACTTCACTGCTAGCCAAATTTAGGTCTGCATTTTTATAATTTCTAAATCTGATTACTTTTTCATGTGTGAGTGGCTTAGGGAAATCAAAGCTGAAAGTAATCAAAGCATGATCAGAGGTATTAGGGTCAGCATTCTCAACATCAACATCCAGAACACCACCACAACCCACAGGGGAGAAAACCAAGTCAAGGGTGTGTCCTAAGATATGAGTTGGGTGGGACACATGATTTACAAAATTGTTCTGATCAGTCAACTCAAGGAACTCAGGAGAGAATGGCTTCAGATGAGGGCTGTCAACCCAGTAATTAAAATCTCCACATATCAAAAGTCTTCCGGTTTTAGCAGAAAATTCCTCAAGAAACTGCCCAAACTCTTCCATATACTTCAAGTGCACTGAAATGAGCATGGTAATACAGAGAGAGGAACCAGCGAGAGCAGAGTTAAGAGAGCGACTAGATATTGAGTGTATTGGTGAAGTGATGTAGGCTGACAGACTGCAGTGCTTTGGCCATGAAGAGAAAGAAAATTAGTGGGAGAGTGCATGGAAAATTTCAAATTGTCATTTGGTAGGAATTGGCATGGTTAATGGTAGTATGCCATTGCTTACACTAAAGCCGGTATCAGACGAGAGCTTTTATAGTCAACATTCAATGATCAACATTTTTCTGGCAACATTTCTGGAATAATTTGCACTGGTATCGGAAACTAGACTGGTGACAGATGAATTTAAGTGACAGAAATACTATAAATGTTGATCTCATAAGCTGCCAGACCAGTGTTGAGCAAAAATGTTAAGCGAAAAAGCGCTCGTGTGATACCGGCTTAAGTGCCATAAGTCTGACATGGCCCACCAGTCCAGTCTATATGGTTAACTACCCTAAGGTTTAAAACAGTTTAAAACAGATACCGTACTGAAGACTGTTAGCACTTGTCACTTAATGTGCGCTACACTGGTCTATAGGACTGCAATTAACTAAAGTGAGTGTATGATAAGGTCCACTAACCACTATCAGATTAAAAAGGGAAAATTATATTAAGTGTAGAATGTACTGTAGTCATATAGTGATATTCTTAAGCATATGAAGTGGGTGTTGTGTATCCCAATTAGAGGGAGAATTAAGAAAGTAAGTGATAATTTGATGTCAAACTTTTATACTCCTCTTAAAATTATAAGTGCATTCTGCTTAAAACACTCATCAGTGTGTATGGTTTCACTAGTAAGGTTCAATAAAATAGAACATAATGATACAAAAGGTAGTAATGTGCATATTATAGTTATTAAACATTAGTAGGTTATCTTTGTGGGAGTTATCAGGCTGTATTATGGTATATATGACAAGCTTGTTGATGCTCTAAACCATACCTATTATGATGTATGTGACTCTTACTAAAATATAGTCAATCAATCTCCAGACGACCAAGACTGTGACATTTCGTCCCTGGAGGCCCCGACCTTCACAACATTGGACCGCGGTCCCTCAGCACCCATGATGAGGCTCTCCTGGGACCACCCCGTTAACCTCATCGGGGAAAAGGTCCTCTCACCACGCATACACATCTGTGACTCATGCAATAAGCCCATACTGATTTATGGTCGAATGGTAGGTACAGTACCTGATTTGCAGTGGTCTGGCAAATCTGCTCTACATAACTAACTAACCTGCCTGCTTTGGGAATTGTTAATTGTTATATACTGATGCCCTCATGTTCATTGCTGATGGTATGGAAGTAGCTGTTGAGAAATTTAGGAAGCGGATGGAGACTTGGGGTTTGAGAGTGTATGTAAGTAAAACAATTTAGGTGATGGTATGTGTAATAGATAATGGTACTGCGTTGAAGAGTGGTGCCTGATCATGTCCAGAATCAAAGAAAGGTGTGGGCAATAACTATCCTGTTTGTTTTGTTTGGAGGTTTGGTACAGTCAAGAGCATAAATGGCAAATCATCCATTTGAATCAGTATTGAATGCAAAGGAGGCAATACAGTACACTTTTTTAATAACCAAGATGCTTCAGAACTTGGCATTAAAGGTTCAAAAATTTAAAAAGTTTATCTTTATAAATGCACACGACTGTACATTAAGTGTATTGGTGTGAGAAGCAGACTGGGCAAAGCAGTTGACTTTACCTGGGAAACCTGTGGTGAGAATCATTAAGCCGAGCCTTGGGTGGGAAGAGTTGACTTTGTGGATGTGTCTTGAGATGGATTTACACAGAGCATTTTCCCACAACTCTTTTCGGCAGCTTTCATCATGTTTCAGAAATGAGCTTTTATGAATAACCTACCGTTAGTGGATACGGTACTTGTGCAAAATAGTCTTAAAATGTTGCCAGATCAAAAGTTATAGTTAAAAGCCGTAGAAATCAAGTATCAGTGGGCGGGACCGCGAGGGGCCAACCTCCGACCGCCAGCACGTCCAGCTGTGCACTGAGGCAAACTGAGGTCCCAGACCCGGGTCTCAGCAGTGCTGCCAATTGCAAAAAAGCACTACCGGTACATTGTTAATAATTAGCGAGTTTTCCCCAATGTCTATGGTAACGCTGCGGGTGATCCCCGCGAGCTACGAAGCTCATTCTAGTGTCATTTTGAAACTATTTACGTCTAGTTTTTGGCAGAATACATTTAATTTCATGCAGACATTTGATTAATCATTCAGGAGTGCCTGAATATGCCCTAAATAGCCCAAATATGCCTGCAGCGTAAGGGTTAATAATAGATTCAGAAACATTAGATATGCAAGAAATAAGAGCAATTGTTCGATAGTTGGAGGGTTAAGAGCAGCCACCCTTCTTTGGGACAGGTTGAATGAGAGACAATTTTCAGCAAGAAGGGAAGATGTTAGAGGAAAAACAGTCAGAACTCAGAATAGTTTGCCTAGGTTGGTAGTCAGCACGTAAACAGTTTTTGAGCACAACAGGAGGAGCACCAGCAGGTCCGTACACTTTTTTAATATAAAGCCCTGAGAGAGTAGAAAGTACATTTCTATAAGAGATTTGCCTACATCCTACGGCGGGATTCTTCTGAAGGAATCCACTAGTGCTCGGAACATGTTACACCACGATTAAAAGAATTGTGGCATTGTTCATATGCAGTATTACTGGAAAGAGCAGCAGCTAAAGCCTGTAATAATTTGTCACCGTGCCACTTGCAAGATCATAACTTTTCTGGAAGAGAAAGGTCTTGAGATATTCCTATAAGATTCGACTAAATTTAACTGTCTCATTGATAACGGCAATTGATTATACAACCTAGGAGCCACGTATGAAAAAGACCGATCTGAGAAAGAAGACAGCTGGATGGCTCTCGGTTCCTTGAAACGCAAAGGATCATCGTTGCTTCGCAGAGTCGCACCCTGGGTGTGCCAACGAACATTTTAACAGTTCAGCAAAATACTTAAGTTCACCAAACTTAAAAGCATTATAATTCTTGAGACATACTGGTAAGGTAAATTCTATCCTAGCTTTAACTGCCAGCCAGTGCAACTGGCTGTGTTGATGGGTATGATATATTTTAGCTGCAGTGGTTCAGCCATGTGGAGAGGATATGTTGGATATGTTGAACCATTATATCGTTCTTAGCATTTGGATACAATTCTCATTTGTATTTAACTATCGTTGCAGGCATAATTGCCCGAAATTACTTTAATTCCCTGCTCATTTTCATGCATAAGCAAAAGCCAGATCGTAATACTGTACAGTTATATATCCGTGTAAGTACGGTAATATAGCTTTCAAATGACACCTGAATCATCTCTGTACGACGTCTGGTTTTCTTTCAACAATCTTGCAAATGAGCAATATCGCTAATAATAAGCAACTTTTAACTGTTCTCGCTATGTGTGACGCTGCAGATGTGCGAGCGAACTCTCTGCTACACCTCAGTATGTCCCCGGAGTCCATCGGCTCCTGACGAAGCCCTCCCGTGCTTCCTGCAACAGCTGGCCTTGCTGCCAGGCCACATAATAGCCAAAAAAAAACTCCCGTCAGGTGACGATCACCGCAAGAATTGGGTTAAGCCATTTTCAGAAGTTTGGAAAATATTAATAAGTAGAATAACAAATGATGAGCTGAGGAGACGTTTAGGTATAAAGAGTATTAGCGAGGTGATACGTACAAGTAGACTGGGATGGTATGGACATGTGAAGAGAATGGATAAACAAAATTGGGTGAAAAAATGCAGGTCTGTGATTGTGGAGGGAGCTGCACCAAGGGGTGGACCGAGGAAGACCTGGGATCGGACTATACGTGCCGATCTCAAATTTAAAAACTTGACAAGTGAAGCAGCCCTTAACAGGGTTGCCTGGAATGCCGCCATTAGGACAACAGACTGAAACTGCACGTATGTGTGGAGCACTCAGTCTTAAATTTGTTTGTATGTATGTTAACCCTCTCACGACTATATGACGCAGAGGTTGCCAGATTAGCAATACTAAATAGAGTTCGCTCACTCTTATAATTACCTCCAAAATTAGTTTTCTGCCCACAGCTAACTCAAAGACAACTGCAGAGGTTGAAGTAAATATATATATATATATATATATATATACCGGTATATATATTATTTTCAGAACTTTGGAAACTATTAATAAGAGTCAAAGATACTGTAGGCCTATATATTGTATATATACTGTATATATATATATATATATATTATATATATATACAGTATATATATATATATATATATATATATATGTATGTATGTATGTACTGTATATGCTCAGGCCCAATCCCCACCTTTCCTATTTTTATTTTTATTTTATATTTACTCTATTTTATTATTTTTTGTTTTGATTTTCTTGGGGGTGGCCGACTCAAGACAGAGCAAGAACAGGGAAAACACAAAACACATGTTACGAACTGGCACTCGGGTACACAAGGGCTCTCAATCAGGACTCGAATACGGCTCGCTGCCACAACGGAAACACACGATCCCAACCCCTGAGTACTGCCAGCCGAACAAAAAACACCAATACCCTCCAGAGTTCAATCTGCTATAACGGGGTATACAAGAACTCGGTACTAGTGTTCAACAACAGACTAATAAAGAGACAGGAATTATCTAGTCTGGTCAACAATCAAACAATGAAGTAAGAAACAACAACACAAAAGAATAGTGTTGGCCGAAGCCGAAGTAATCCACCCTTGACTATGAACTTAAGAAGTCCACCACCCTCTACTTCGGATCGGCACTATTACGTTACGTTAATTAATAGTCCTTAAGCATCGAGCAAGGAATCTTCTGAAAAAAGTTAGATGCTTCTCGGATGCTCGTAAGAAGTACGTATCGGATTTTGAACAGTAATTCAATAAGCAAAAACACTGGCAATTAAATACTATTAACCTCTGAAGTGCGCACGGGGGTAAATGAAAACCTCCCCCTGTGCTGACGTATTTGAGGTTTTTCGTCACTAAAATATTCATTGTACCATTAATAGCATTAATAATTATCCATATGCGCCTATTATGGGTTGATTATAAAGGTATTAACCTGAAACAACAATAAAACGAGTGAAAACAGCGTTTGGATGGTCAAAATCGGAGATATAGCCCGCGAGTTGTATAATCTATGGGTGAGGCAAACTCCTTTCCCGCCAATTTCCCCCAAGGCCACTGAGACACAGTCGATCGATACTCTCTCTCTCTCTCTCTTGCACTCGATGGCCATCAGTGATGACAACACCCTGCTTGCAACTCGCTAATGTTAGCACGAAAATATACCTCAGAATAAGGGAATAATAGGGAAAATAGGTGATAACTGAGGAATAGGAGGAAAGTGGGGAAGGAGGGGAGGTAGAGGACTGAGATTTTGCATGGCCCAGGGGCCAAAAAAAAAAAATAAAAAATAAAAAAAAAAAAAAAATTTTTTTTTTTTTTCTATGTAAAAAGTTGATTTTTAGTTTTACTTACTCCAGAGAGTTCCCGCAGTCCGCCGGCCGAACTCTAAAGAGTCTTCCCGCAGTTCCCGGGTTAAAGGCTTAAATTGGCATAAGAATAATTAAAAGAATATGCAATAGTAAATGGCAAACATTAAAAGGAAGTACTCCGCAAATGCAACGGCAATAGCCTACTCGGATTGTGCTCGTGGGCCACTAATCACTAAAGTAGCCAAGCTTGCAACACATGAAATCAATAGTGCATAAACAATATCATACATAAGGAAAGCTTCAATACTATTCTGTATCTACTAATCGAGTAAAGTCTAGCTGGGGTACTGTAGGCAAAAAGGTAGCAGTGACTGAGCAAAAACGGCTCGTAGCCTAGCGAAGTCCTCACGACTGTTTAAAGTATTACGTTAAAACTAACAAGTACACTTTGAGAAATCCAGATCCCTTGTATCTGGTTTTCTCCCGGCTCCTTGACAAAGTAAAAACAAACTGTTAATAAAATACAGGGTGGTTAGGCTCTTACCCTCACGCACTGTAAATTATTAACTCAACACAGTCAGCCGCGAAGACAACCTAGGCTTCACTGAACTGAAACGAGTATGCAGGTTTATCGCTTAACCACTGCATCAAACAACAACTCGTAACACAGAAAAGCCTTACCCCAGTCTAGCATTACCTAGACTAGCAGAAAACAGGAATAATAATAATAACACACAGGGAAATGCATATACAAGTGCAACAAACATAAATCAATCCTATTCTAAGTCAACCCTTCCAAAATAGGCTATCTAATAGGCAAGTATCTCGTGAGAACTCAAGCGATAATACGTTGGCTGACTAGCTCTGCACCAACGGGACCATGGAAGTTAAACAGGGCAGGGAAAAGAGGAAATAAGAATGTAAGGTAGTAGAGAAAGTTCCCATCAGTCAGAAGAATATAAATAGTTAGCAAGGGAAATGAGAAGTCGCTCTGCCTAATGAGTTCTGATGAAAAAATGGCTAGACTTCCCTTTTATACCCGGCCCTCTAGTGAGCCCAACGTGAACTACTAAGGACCGCCCACTGACAACCATGACATAATTTCTCTCTCTCCTCTGGGATACACAAAGGCTCCCCTAGCACTGAGGGAGGGAGGAATGCGAGTGAGTTAGGCCTACCTCCTGCCTGGCGTACCCACTGACCCCTAACTGTGGCTGTTTCTCTTCCCATCATTACAAATAAGTTTTACACACAATACTTATAACTAATGATATAAAATAGAACTCGTTGACTCGGATGAAAACAAAATACATATTCATAATACTTATAGTACAACGGCTCACATGAACTAAGTTAGGAAACTCTACATAGACTACAGCCAAAGTTCCTGCCCTGACGATCTTAGCGAGAGTGGGGCATGACTAGGCGTTCTGTACAGCATGCTCACACGTGGACATGCGTCACACACAAGACAGAACAACGAACAAACACAGACAAAACACAGAATTCACACACATCTAGGTCACCCAGGAGAACACCCAGAGACCAGGGTCACCAAGGTCGCTCCATCACTCCCCCGGCCCCCGACCATCCGGAGAGGCTCCGATCTCGGCAGGCAGACATGCAGCGGAGCCACAAGCCCGCCCACCACACTTCCAGGCGCACCCTTCATATTAATAGTCTCCCCGGGCCAGGCGCCTGATGGACTATTATCTAGTCCAACTTGCGCCCAACCCCTTCCCCCAAATGACCACGTGTTCACTCAACTATTCACAAGCATTCTCTATTCATTCCTGTTTATTACCACTTCCTTTACCTGATCTATAGTCATTCCTCTATCATCCAAAGCTTGTCTTACACAGTCTCTCCATCTCAATGGGGGGTCTTCCTGCCCTTCTATCTCCCCTTGTATCTGACTCAACATATTCTCTTTGTAAGCCTTTCATCTCCCATTCGTTCAACATGACCATACCAGCTCAGCACCCTTCTGTCCACTCTGGCTGACAAATGTTCCTGTTGCCCCACTCTCCTACGTATTTCTTCATTCTTCAATCCGTCTCTACGAGTAACTTCACACATACTCCTCAAGCAGCTCATCTCCATCACATCCAGCTTTCTTCTCTTTCCGCCATGGAGTGGCTTCGGTCACCCAGGCTTTATTATGGTCGGCAGGGAGGGTTCTGTGGGGGCGCTCGGTTGTGGCCTTGGAATTGCTCGGGGCCTTGGGGCTGTTCGGCCAGGCAGCTTGGGGAACAACAACAACAACAACTGTATTTGAATAATATATTTGTATGCGTTTTGAATATTTTCTGAAATCGTTAAATCTGGATAATATGAAGCATTTATTTTAATATATATTAGGACAGGTGGAGGCATTACCGCTATATTATATTTGGCCTGCTACATTAACCCCTTCTGTACCGGCAATGTCTTTTTAGCTAATTTTGCTACTATTTGACGATTTTATTCAGTTTCAAAAGGGCCTCCAGCAATTGATAGGCTTCGAACAATCTCACTTATTCCTTTTTACTACCACAGATCCTTCTTAAATTGCACAAAATCCTCTAAACATAGCTACAATAAAATATAAAAGACGTCGCCGGTACAGAAGGGGTTAATGCGGCCCTACAATATTGTACCGTGTCAAATTTGGCCCGCCAGAGCAAATGAGTTTGACACCCCTGGTATAGTTGGTTATAATTATGTTTATATTAGCGATTTAATTGCAGTGGCGACAAATAATTATAATATTATTAACCGTCTTAGGGTTCTGGCCCAGCTCAGCCACCCACCCCCTTTGCCTTCCCCACTTAATAGCACATCCCATCTTTGCATCACAAACCATTGAGAAGAAATTAGCATACTTGCCACATGTTAAAGGAGTTTCCTGATTATCATGCAGTCATACTTATAATATATAGAGGAGTATTTTAAGCCTATATAAAAGTATGTTAAGTTCTTAGTTCATACATGAAAATGTGTATAAAAAACCTGAGAGGATTATCACTGCCGTTTTTGTTGGTTTATAGAAATGTTGGCAACTTGAATGTAGTGGCAACTACAGTATAGTGTAATTGATGTTCATGTACACCAAATTTGCAGATCCCGTGTAAGCATGTGTTCTGCCTGTGGTGTGCCAAGAGTGAGGACCGTGTGTGTGCGCGGTGCGGTGAACGTGTGGCTCGTGTGGAACAAACCGGCCTGGGTACTGTCTTCATGTGTACCTATAGCATCAACAAGGCTGTCTGCAAGCGGACATACCTCTCTCAGCGTGACCTACAGGTAACAGTATAAAATTATGTGAGTTGTATATTGTTGATTGTAGTTACTAGGTATCACTTCCACCAGCCTCTGTTTAATAACCTTATAATATGGGTTATAGTCAAAGTGTTGTAGAGATAACCACTGTATTCTTCAGGAACACAGGATAAATCGTAGGTGACGTATAAGGTAATTGTCGTATTATATATTGTCTAAAATGTTGCTGATTCTACCTTGGCTCTGGTATTGAATGTGGGAGCTCAAGTCTGTCCTTTACTTATTGAAAATGGTCTTTTATAAAGTTGGTTCTCCACCCCTATGTAGGGAAGAGCCTAATAATTGTACTCAGAGGTTGACCAATAACAAGGTTAGTGTACCTTAAGTTGACCAATGAATAGGTTAGTGTACTCAGAATGGCCGAAGTTAATCTTGATAGCTTATGCTTAATCAGCTCATAAACTCTGTGATGAATGTGATGGACTGCATCAAAGGTTAAATGGACTGAGTTTGTGATGAACCCCAGATGTGTATATTGGGTCAAAAGGGTTAATGGTCTGATGCCTTAAGGTAGATGAAAAAAAATGTATTGACAACATGTATCAATGATAATATATAAACAAAAATAGCAATTAAAGTTGGCATGAGAGTTCAGTATCTCCCAGCTGGTGATTCAGTATGGATGGAGGCTGTGATTGTAAGCTGTCCTGGCAAGGTGACTGGGAAATATAAAGATTGGCAAAACATCCGGGGACATGATGAATCAAAATCCATTGACTGGAAAAATGATGTACAAGAGTGGAAAGAGATATATGGGTTTTGCAAGTGAACATGATAAATTCTATCTATCTATCTATTGCCTGACGCCGTGATCCCCGAAGGGGTGGCCACGAACGAACCGCCCCCATGCACCTCTGTCCCCAGTCAGTCGACGCCCCTCCCCCCAACCAGCACCGCCTTCATTCATGTAGTTCCTCACTCCATCCTTCCACCTCATATTCGGTCTACCTCTCCCCCTCTGTCCCTCCACCTCGCTCTCGTACACCCTCTTAGTCATTCTCTCGCTTTCCATACGTGATAAATTAAATTATGTATATGTTGTAGAAAGTAGACATGAAGAAAAGAGAGTAAGAGATGCTAAAATGAAATAATTAGATAACTGGACAAAATTTAATGTGGATGATGAAGTACTGTACCTGACAAAGGTCAACCAGGAATTTTTGTTAGATATGTCTGTAGTGAAAAGCAGTTACAAGATGAAAACATTAAAATAATGGCTAGGTTAGTTGCTAGAGGTTTTCAGACCGATTCACCTACAGTTGGAAAAGAAACTCAGAATTTTTATTACTTAGATGGCTATGAACTTGTGGAAATGTTACTCAATTTATGTAAAAGCTGCATTCCTACAAGGAGCAGAATTTGGCCGAGAAGTATATCGTAAACCTCCTAAGGAAGCCGAGAACATTGAAAACAAACTTTGGAAGCTTAGAAAGTGTGTGTATGATTTAAATTATATTTTCAAGTGTGGTATTTCACTGATAAAAAACTATCATTAAGCCTGAATAGTGTACAGTTACAAATAGATCCATTAATGTTCTATTGTTATTTGCAAAGCCAGTTACTGTAAAAAAAATATGTATGCACGTTGATTATATTTGGGGTGGCACACAAGAGTTTGAGGAAAGTGTAATCACTTAAGTCGAGAAACAAATGTGAAATTGGTAATAATAAAATAATAAGTATGTACAGTACTTTGGCACTTACCCCAGGAGGTCGCCGACTCGAGACAGAGCCCGAACATGGACATCACAACACATCAGAAATACAAAACAAAACCAAACATAAAAAAAACACACATCTAGGTCGTCCAGGAGAAATGCCCAGATACCCAGGCCCAGTTAGGGTCCCCAGCTAGATTCCCAGGTCCCAGAACCTCCGGAGAAGCTCCGATTTCCGCAGGCAGACCCGCAGCGAAGCCGCCACTACAAGCCTGCCCACCATGCTTCCAGGCGTACTATTCATTACTACCGGCTCCCCGGGCCAGGCGCCTCACAGACTATTATCTAGTCCAACTGGCGCATGACCCTCTCTCCCAAACGACCGCGTTTACACTCATCTATTCACTAGCATTCTCCATTCATTCCTGTTTATTACCACTTCTCTTGCCTGATCTATAGTTATTCCTCTATCTTCTTACGCTTGTCTTACACAGTCTCTCCATCTCAAGGGCGGTCTTCCTACCCCTTTATCCCCTCTTGTATCTGACTCACATATTCTCTTTAAGCCTTTCATCTTCCATTCGTTCAACATGACTATACCAGCTCATCACCCTTCTGTCCACTCTGGCCGACAAATGTTCCTGCTGCCTCACTCTCCTACGTATCTCTTAATTCCTCAATCTGTCTCTACGAGTCACTCCACACATACTCCTCAAGCAGCTTATCTCCATCACATCCAGCTTTCTTCTCTCCTTTGCCTTCAGAGTCCATGTCTCAGCCCCATACATCACTGTTGATACAGCAATCCCTTGATACATTAACTTTTAACTTTCATTCCAAGATTTCTCACCTTCCACATAATTATGGTATGTTCAAATTGGGTGGGGGCTGGTTCTCTCCAGAGTACATACATACATACAATGGTTTAAACGTCATTTTTCCATTACATGCAATGTAACGGCTCAGACGGGGTTTCCTTTCAGTAGTTAGAGTGTACTGTAGTACAATAAAGTCCCGTCACAGCACTGCCCCACCAAGTCATCACTGTGGCTGATGTTGGTATAGTGCTAGCAGCTAACCGTGCCTCAGCAAGACTCAACAGAGTCCCTCTGCAGCACTTGCACCTGCAGTATCTGCACCCACACCAGCCTTAACAGTGTTACAAAAAGACAGCACCATAACAAGACTCTACTGTATATTAAATTAAAATGTAAAACTTGCAAACAAAGTCAAACAAAATATTAGGCAATTGGACTATAGAACAATAAAGTCCTGCCCCAACACTGCTCCAACATGCAAACACTGTTGCCGACACAGGTGTCGTGCCAAACAGCGCCCGGGTAAGACTCAGTCCTCTGTGGCACCTATCCGCACCCCACCAGCCTCGGCAGTGCCATACTAAGACAGTGCCAAGATAAAGACTTTATTGCATAGTAATGGCTGTTGGTCCACAAGTCTATCGCCATCCCCCCTATTAGTCGCCTTGTACGACACGCAGTAGGATGCGTGAGGCATATTCTTTTTTTCCTCCACCATTAGATGAAGGCCCCCTTACCCCCTGGAGGTTTGGAATCCTCTACCCAACCTTAGACATTTCTGTCTGTATCTTTTACTGTCCTACTTTTCCTTCTGGGGGCAGGGGGCTAGGAATCCTCCCCTTGTAAAATTCACCTACTCGACGAGACAGAGAAAGGGGCGAGGGAACACGAAAGTGGTCCCGGACTTTAAGAATTGGAGCTTTAAATGTTGTTTCTGTTGAGGCTCTGTCCGGAGTCAGCCACCCCCAGCTATGGCATATGTGTTTGAGTACTGTATATACATACAGTACTGTACATACATACATGTTCAAATTAGTGCTGTGCTCTTGCTCAAAAAAAAAAAAAAATCCTGGACAGTGACACTAGTTAATAGTAATTCTGGTTTGTGGAAGCAAATTAAAAGCCTAACCAATTTAAACTTTAAACATATTGTTTTGATAAAGGAAGGCTACCGAGTTGACCCTCAAATACAATAACTGGTGCAATTATGGTGGTGAGAGTTGTGGTGAAAGAAACACCATTAAGAACGGCGGTGGTCTCATCAAGGTGATTCGGTGATTTGCAATAACTACAGTGATCTAGCAATCTCAAGCCATACTTTTTAGCCTCACCTGAAAGAGGCTTACATGCCACACACTTTCTCCAGTCGTAAGCCAATGTTTGGTGGTTACACAACGTTTTTATACAACAGTTTATTTTTGGGTGAACTATGCTCTCTAACACTTCTAGAAATTTGAAAGAAAATGGGACAAAATCACAATTTGAATGAGATATGTTTGTTAATGCAAGGGAGTAAATGAGTGCAACTCCCTAACCAAGGTGATCTGCAGAAGGTCTCTGGGCACACTAATTATAAATTATGACTTTGGCAAAGTGCTACAAATGATGTGGATGTCTGATTCGCATAACCAAATCTCAGTGGGCGGGTGCCCAACCCCGAAAGGGCTTGATATAGGGCAGCTATCCTCCCGCCAAAGGCGGCTTTCTAGGGCCTTTCCTTGCTGATGCCGAGAGGATTGGGTTCTAGTCATGTGGTGATGGGCTGGTCTATCAGAGTTAGACTTCAGCATTCTCTGCCATACCCATAGCTTACTCTTGATTGTTTGTTTTACTTATATATTTTCTAGATCTCAAGTGGCGGCGTGTCTTCCATGGATTGACCTCTCCACTGCCAACTTAGAGGTTGGCAGACTGGGAGCCAAAGCGTCACATTTTCTCTTTGCCCCTCAACTTTCCCTTCATAATTGTTAACCCGGCAGCTGTGGGAAGACTCTTTAAGAGGTCCTACTGGGCGGCTGCGGGAAGACTCTTAAGAGGTCCTATTGGGCGGCTGCGGGAAGACCCTAATATCCTAGGCCTAAAGAAAAACATTTAAAACACCCCAGTTGCACTAAAAAAAAAAGCAATTTGTGTTTAGGTGAGATAATTTCCCTCCATTACTTGCTACCACTCCTACACATGTATCCCCCCCCCCCCCTTTTTTTTCCCCTCCTCAATTATCAGTGATTTTCTCTATTATTCCCGATATTTATCGAGTATTTTCGTGGGAGGACGAGGGGGAGGAGGGTGGAGGGTGGAGGAGTGTAACTCCGACCCTCCAAACCAGTCTGAGTCCACCCCTAGTCTCTCAGTGCCAAGCGAGACACGAGAGAGGGAGGGTGTGCCTGTCTCGCCGGTCTGGGCCAGATTACGACCGCGGGGCTAAAATATACAATTTTCACCAGCCAATTGCTGTTACCACTTGTTTTATTGCTTTCCATCCAAGAAAGCCAAAGAAGACGCAGGAAGGGCCATCAATCAGTGTTTGGGGGTGGACAGTGCCTTCAGTGTCTCCGAACCAAAGAAGATGATGCCAAAAATGACTCTGGTAGGCATTGCTAATGACGCTGAGGATAATGAGATCATTCCCATCATCCTCAACAAGAATCCAAGAATAAAGTCCCTGGTCGACGATGGCTTAGCTATGAATTTGCTCTTCACCAAGCAAAAGAGTGATGCACACACAAAGACTGCGGTAGTAAAAATGTCACCTGAAATACGCTCTTCCATTGTGGATGATGGCAATTCTGTGTATGTTGGACTTGTGAGATGTCGTGCATACGATCGCTTCTGGGTAACACAATGTTACCATTGCCAGGGCTTTGGCCATACCAGTGACAGGTGTTATCGGCAAAATGAGGATCCATAATGCAACTTCTGTGCCGGTACTCATAACTCAAAAGACTGCACCAACAAGACTTCCCCCAAATGTATAAATTGTATGAGCTCCACATCAGTTACGGAGCCGCCAAATCATTTCGCCTCAAGTAGAAATTGTCCTCTAATGACAGCTCAGAGAAATAAAGTTATTGAAAACACCAATTTTGTAGGTTCAAAAAACTGAAAAATGCACACGGGAGCCGGTTGAAACTGGGTCTGTTGAATGTTCGTTCCTTGCGTAACAAAATGGATCATATTTGCGAGATCTTGGATGAACGTAACCTTGATGTATTATGTCTCACTGAGACCTGGTTGTTCGAGTCAGATCTGAATATTATCCAGGCGGCATTGCCTAAAACCCATTCCATAATAAATGTTCCTAGGCCTAGGGGAGATCATCCGGGTGGTGGAGTGGCAGTTGTCTACTCCACATCTCTGGTGAATATCTTGCAAATAAGCCATAACCCAGCCCCTCTTTATTATGAACTGTTGGAAGTGGAAATAAAACTCCATCAACAAATTCTAAGAATGGCAATTGTCTATAGGCCTGGCCATCGTGGCACAGATAGGGGTTTTATGGAAGAGTTTGGGCAGTTTCTCGAGGAATTTTCTGCTAAAACCGGAAGACTTTTGATATGTGGAGATTTTAATTACTGGGTTGACAGACCTTATCTGAAGCCATTCTCTCCTGAGTTCCTTGAGTTGACTGATCAGAACAATTTTGTAAACCATGTGTCCCACCCAACTCATATCTTAGGACACACCCTTGACTTGGTTTTCTCTCCTGTGGGTTGTGGTGGTGTTCTGGATGTTGATGTTGAGAATGCTGACCCTAATACCTCTGATCATGCTTTGATTACTTTCAGCTTTGATTTCCCTAAGCCACTCACACATGAAAAAGTAATCAGATTTAGAAATTATAAAAATACAGACCAAAATTTGGCTAGCAGTGAAGCAAAACAGTACTTGGGAAGTATTGATACTTCCAACCTTACTTCAGATGAGCTGGTGGAGGTACATGGAAATGCACTTAAATTAGTGTTCGATCATCACTGTCCCGAAGTAGAGAAGAAAGTCATAGTACGAGATGATTCACCCTGGTATAGCACTCAAGTTAAATTTCTTAATAGAGCGCGTAGAAGAGCTGAACGTGAATGGCGGAAAAATAAAACAGACTCTACATGGTTGCAATATCTGTCAGCCAGAAGAGCCGTGGTCCACACAATCAAAGATGAAAAGAAAGTGTATTATCAGGGAAAAGTTGACTCATGTGGTAACGACCAGAGGAGGTTGGCTTCAATTGTAAACAGTTTACTTGGAAAAACAAGAGTCAGCTTAAGACCTTCTGTACCCGATGCCGAGTTGGCTGCCAACTTTGTGGCATTTTTTGCTGGCAAGATAACTCGCATAAGACAGGAACTGGATGATGCTTCTGTTGGTGAAGAACTTTCAGTTGTACTCCAACCCCGACACATTCCTAATAATGTTCTCTCATCCTTTCACTCAGTAGAGGTGGACATGATCTCGTCCTACATAAGAAACCTCAATAAAACATTTTGCCCGTTGGATCCCATAAATGTTTCCAAGCTACCAAGAGTCTATGATCACACAGTTGAGTTTATTTCCAAAATAATTAATAAGTGCTTCTCTGAAGGTAGCTTCCCACATTCTGAAAAGCATGCACTACTCCGACCTACTCTAAAGAAACCTGGACTTGATGTTGAGAACATGTTGAACTATCGTCCTGTCTCCACCAACCTGTCCTTCATATCAAAGATATTAGAGCGTGCAATACTTGACCAATTACAACCACTACTTCAGCAGAATGAAACTATCCCAATTTTTCAGTCTGCTTACCGACAGCATCATTCAACTGAAACAGCATTGATTAGAGTACATAATGATCTAGTTGAGAACATTTGCAATGGTGTGGCCTCACTATTGGTCTTGCTTGATCTCTCTGCGGCCTTTGACACAGTGGATCACGAGTTGTTATTGAGTGATCTTTACGATTGTGGTGTGCGTGACTCCGCTCTCTTGCTTCTTGGGTCGTACTTGTCAGGTAGATCCCAGAGTGTGATGGTAAATCAAATGGTCTCGGACTCGACACCCCTGCAGTATGGTGTTCCGCAGGGATCAGTTTTAGGTCCTATCCTATTTATAATTTATATCAGCAGTTTGTCTCTTCTGCTTCGTGCACATAATGTCACCTTCCACTTTTATGCAGATGACACCCAGATTTATGTGAGAATCACAAATATAGTTGATATACGGAGTAAGATGGAATTGTTGATGTCTGATATCAAGAAGTGGATGAGAGCGAGAAAACTTAAACTAAATGATGGTAAAACTGATATTCTCATCATCCGAGGAAATAGAAGAGCTGATGATATAGTAGGTGCCCTCTCCATCAATGTGAGTGGATCTCAGCTGCGACCGGCCAACTCTGTTCGAAATCTGGGTGTATATGTGAACTCCCGATTAGATTTCAAAGAGCATGTAAACCAGATAGTTAAAAGTTGTTACTTGCACATCAGAAATCTCTATTTGGTGAAGCCGTTTATAACCAGACGTTGCCTCCTGACGTTGGTTCACTCATTGGTCTTCTCTCATGTTGATTATTGCAATGCCCTGTTGGTGGGTCTTCCAAATTATTTTTCAGTGGGAGACAGTTCGGATTCTTGCCGGGGAGGTCGACGGTACTACAGCTAATTAAGGTGGTAGATGATTGGATGCAAATTCTAGAAGATGGTGATGTAATAGACGTGGTTTATTGCGATTTTATGAAGGCCTTCGATAAGGTCCCACATAAAAGGTTAATAGAGAAAGTTAGAAGCTATAATATAGGGGAGAAATGTGTGAAATGGATAGAAGCCTTCCTGAAAGATCGGAGACAGAGGGTACTGATGAATGGAATAGGCTCGGGGTGGAGGGAAATTACAAGTGGGGTACCTCAGGGATCTGTGTTGGGACCACTGCTGTTCGTTATATTTATCAACGACTTGCCTGAAGTTATAACTAATGGAAGTGAGGTATACCTGTATGCGGATGACACTAAACTGTATAGAAGAGTGAGGAGTAAGGAAGATATGGGTTTGCTTCAAGGAGATGTGGAGGGCATGAAGGGATGGTCTGAGCATTGGTTAATGCCTTTTCATCCAAAAAAATGCAAGTACATGCGGATTGGGACCAGCAAGATAGACAAGGTAGGATACAGTATGTATGAAGCGATGGAGGAAGTGAGTGCAGAAAAGGATATAGGAGTAGTGATAGACAATAAGTTAAATTTCTCAGAACATTTAGCGGAAAAGATAAACAAAGCCAATAGAATTGTAGGGCTGATAAGGAGGACATTTGTGTCACTTGACGAAGAAATCTTCAGGAATCTCTATACAGCGCTGCTTAGGCCGCACCTGGAATATGCGAACCAGGTGTGGGCTCCATATATGGTAAAGGATATAGAAGCAGTGGAGAAAGTGCAGAGGAGAGCTAGCAAGCTGGTACCAACGTTGAAGAACGCGGGCTATGAGCAGAGGTTGAGGACACTAGGGCTTCCGACACTGGCATATAGGAGAAAGAGAGGGGATATGATAGAGACTTTTAAGATAGTGTCAGGAAAGTACGATGAGGATGTGTGTGAAGGTATCTTCTTGATGCGGGAGGGAACAAGAACGAGAGGACACTCTAAGAAAATTTACAAAGAAAGAAATAGGCTTGAGAAGGCAAAGAACTCATTTTGTGATAGAGTGGTAAATGAGTGGAACGCAATGCCCCAGTATGTAGTCGATTCCGAATCAATAAGGGAGTTTGAAAGTAATCTTGATAAAGCATGGGGAAGACAAGATTTGAAGTTTGATTATAAAACAAAAATACAGAATAGTAAAAATGTTGCGTCTGCTGCCGCCGCCGCCAACACCGTGAATGACCGCAGCAGTGCAAGTACTGGTACTGAGCTGGATACACAGGCATAGTTTGCCCTTTTCCAGAGGATCTACTGTAAGAAACTGTAAGAAACTGTAAGAAATTATATTTTAAAGAAAGTTCAGTCTGTTCTTAACAGGGCCGCAAGACTAATTTTTGGTGTTCCACCTAGAAGTCCTACTACATCTCTTCACATAGAACTGCACTGGCTGCCAGTAAGAGCAAGAATAGAATTTAAGTTGTGTTTGGTGACTTTTAAGGTTCTCAAATTTGGTGAGCCTAGGTACCTTGCGGAGCTGCTCAGGCGCCCACCGGCACACCATGGTGTAGTTGTGCGTCATGACAATGACCCTTTTCGTCTTGATGAACCAAGGGCTTTCCAGCAGTCTTCTTTCTTTGAGAGGTCATTCTCCTACATGGCTCCGACGTTGTATAACAGGTTGCCGCTGTCCATGAGACAACTGAGTTCTGTTGAATGCTTCAAGAGACAACTTAAGACTTTTCTCTTTGAGAGAAGCTATGATCTTGAGAGAGGTGTCATGACAGATGGCTATAGAGTTTAGGCTATTTTGCCACTGCTAGTGATTGTTAAATGTGTGTTGTATATAAGCCTTCTTTTGATGCATTGATTTTGTTCTTTTTTCTTTCTCTTGACGAGCGCTAGTGAATTCTTCGGAAAAATTGGCGCTTATGAGAAATAAGTAACATGCTTATTATTATTATTATTATTATTCCCATGTTCATATGTTCATATTAAAAGTAAAATAGGCGCATATGGATAAGTATTAACCCTTCGACCCCGGGTGGTACACGTGTGTACCATTTTTTTTTGGCCCGAGGAACCCGGGTGGTACACCACTGTACCATTGCTTGCGTGAGTGCTTTTCGAATGGCGCGCGTAAAAATTTCGCTCCGTGGTCACCAGGCGTCGCTAGGCGACGCCACCAGACAGCATGTACGCCACCAAAACAGTCTCTACCCTGCCGCCAACATGGATACTAGCCCAAAAAGTTATTCCCTTGTGTCCGATTCTACGCTCCCTTCGACGCCTGCCCATGTTCGTCGCGCCCTAACGCAAAGGCACGTACAAGATGCGTTGACTCCCGGAGGTATTGAGATAGCTTTGAGGAGTTATGAACGTGGTGAAGGCCAAAATAGTGTTGATGAGTTGGGTAGTGATAGCTCCGAGTCTTATCAGTCTCACTATAGTGAAGATTTTGACGATCTAGACGAAATCCATGAAAGATACGCCTTTTTTAGTGGATTTGACCATGACGATGAAAGTGATGATAGTGAGGCTGAGCGGGAGGCTGAGGTTGACCCGCCATTGTCTTCCTTATCTACCCACGCCACCCAAGTTGCCCCAGGCTCCCGCCATTCTTCCCCACCACCACCAGCACTCCCTAGGGTTGAGGACCCCCCACTTTCGGCCTATTTACCCACTCCTTCCCCACCTCGCCGACCTACACGCCGCCCACGCATCATTCGTTCCCCGCGAGATTATGAGGGGGGCTCTGAAGAAGAAGGGCACCTCACAGATGACTCTGGCCATGATTACCTGGGTCCACCGTCAGGGCAAGATGACGGCTCTGACGACAACGACGATGACGACGACTTTATGGACATCGACGACCCTCAACCCAGACGCTTTGCCCAGGGCCGTCGTGCTCCTGGCCGCCCTGGCCGCCGGGCTGGCCGCCGGGCTGGGCCTGGGCGCCGTCGCGCTCCTGGCCGCCCTAGGGTGCGCGCCGCCAAAGTTCGTGGGCGTGCTGCCCCCGCTCTAGCTCCACAGAGGGCAGTGGCACAACCTGGGCGCCCCGTTCAGGACCGCCTGCAGTGTGCACAGTATCTAAATGTGCACAAGCTCTGTTACCTGCCTCTGGAACGAGATGGAGTCACCATTAGCAGAAGGCGGTGCCATGTCTGCTGGAACAGCCAGGTGAGGCCGAGGAAGCACAAAAAGACCACCATGCAGTGTGTGGAGTGCCAGGTGTCACTATGTACTATACCGTGCTTTGCTGAATACCACAGCAAGCAGGAGTACTAACTAATAATCATAGTGAAAGTACCAAAGACTGACAATATGTATGTATATAGGCAACAAGTGGAAATAAAACAATGTACAGGTGTATTGTGATAAAAAAATCATGTATTATGAAAACATATATAAATAAGTGAAAAAAGACACAATAAATTGTATATAAAACGTTTACAAAGCATATAACTAAGTGAAAGTGACACATGACATAATATTAGATGGCCAAAGTATAATAAACACCTGTGATAACGAATAATCAGTGCCTAATATAACAATAACCTACCTCAATTACTCATAAAAACTACGGTATCGAGTGAAAATGTGAAATATTTGTTACAATCATAGCCTAATAAACATATTTTATATAATTGGACTCCAAATAACTATAATAACATCACTATCAATACATAAAATCGCCTCCGGGAGGTAAAAGGTTTTGCGCGACGAGTGGCTAAGAAAACAGTAGGTTAGCCGAGCCGGGGCCTGGGCAAAGGCGACGCATCCGAACGCGGGATGATTTTCACGCATAAAAATCACTCCACTTCCCGCGCTCACCATTATGCAATCACTTGGGCTAGAGACCTCTACTCAACGGCATTCTACACATGAAGGTTTGTGCTACATTTTTCTGTTTTTTTTATAACTTTGTGTAATGTATTTCAGGAGTAACATGTGAATCAACAGGGACCAAAATTCCTGAAAACCCCCGGACACACAGTACAGTCACGATATTCCCTAGCCGGGGTCGGAGGGTTAATTATATATATAGTAAATTAATGATTATAGTGAGGAATGAATCAGAATACCTTCGCATGGGGGAGTGGTGTACTGTATACTACAGGGGCTTAGCACTTTACGAGTTAAGGGGCATAGGTCCTTGGGTGGGGCTTTGGTGTCCCAGGCATTTCCGCACCCTCCTCAGCTCCTCCCCTGGGAGCGGCTTCTGTCACCTGGGCTTTTTTAGTGGTAAGCTGGGAGGGTTCTGTGGGGGCGCTCAGTTACAATATAGCCTTGTGAGTAGATGATGGATGGCATCCACCTACCACATACTGTACTGCACACTAAAACCCTTCTCTTTTGGACCCTGAGCGTCCAGAAATGCATAGCTTTGAGACTAAGTATCCATTCTGAACTTTACCTCGCTCTTTCCGATAAAGTGTGAAAGACTGAGGTGAAAGTAAAAATAAAATACAGTACAGTGCATTCCCCGTATCCGCGCCTAAGTCGTACCGCGTATCTTCCGCGAATACGTTGGCAGTGTTTAACATAGGTTTCAATGAGAAATAGACTTAGGTCGTACCAAGCTCACCCATCTTGGACCCTCAAATACACTATTTTGACCTACCTAGTGACATTAATATGTACCAAATGATTAAAGGATACTCACTTTGATCCACAATGACTGTTCCACTGCTCCACTAAGCTCCAGGTAAAGTCCAAGGCAGTGGACATCAGGTACAATCCAAAGGTAAATCCAGGTGTCACTTGTGCCATATCATCATCCCCTCCCCTATGAACCATTCTTAGAACCCCATTTATAACACATTAAGCAAGATTATCTGCACTTTTATCTAAAAAAAACTTATTAAACATGATTTTCTTCACTTTATCCTCAACCAATGAACCATTCTTAGAACCACTTAGAACACATTAAGCCAGATGAATATGAAAAAAAGAAAATTACATGAAATACAGTGAAGCAGCACTAAGTTTTTCTCCCTCACACAAGGGATCTGCCTCGTGTGAGAGGGATCTGCCTTGTTTGCGCCAATCGGCTTTCTGCAGACTCCCATATTCTTATGTTCTTATATTTCGCCTTTCTTGGTTGATGGCAGCACTGCTTTCTTCCTCGATTGGAAACCCGTGGATAACGCATACTTTTTGCGCGGATAACAAGTAATGGGATATTTAGGGGTGTCCATGGATAGCAAGGATCACAGATACTTGGAGCGCGGATAACGGGAGGCGGGTAGGGTTCTGTGGGGGCGCTCAGTTATGGCCTTGGCCTTGCTCGGGGCCTTGGGGCTGTTCGGCCAGGCAGCTTGGGGAACAATAACAACAACAACAACAACAACTACTGTAAACGTAATTTTCTAACACATGGTAGTCAGGTCTTGACTAAGGTAAGTGTCCAAATACCCGATATGAGTTTCAGACTTATCACCTATCATTCAGTATTTTGTTTTTAACACTTACGCTGCGGGCTTATTTGCGCTATTTAGGGCATATTCAGGCACTCCTGAATGATTAATCAAGCTTTGCATTAAATGAACTGTATTCTGTCGAAAACTAGGCGAAAATAGCTTCAAAATGAGACCAGAACGAGCTTTGTAGGTGGCGGGGTTCACCTGCTCCGTTGCCATAGACATTCGGGAAAACTCGCTAATTATTAGCTCTTGCTCGCTCGGCAACACTGTTGTGAGACACCCGCAAGAGACACAGTCTCCCTCAGTGAGCGACTGGCTGCTCTGAGGGTCGGAGGGAGGTCCCTCACGCTCCCGCCCACTGACACTCGACTTCTACGGCTTTTACAGGCTTTTAAAGCCTGGAAATTGCTGTAAATTGCCTATGCGTTCCAGAACGTCACCCGCAGGGAATGGGTTAAAGAGCTTACAGGTACTTCTGGATAGGGTCTACCCTGAAAAGTCCATTAGAGAGGGGTCATACTGTATACAAGTATATTTCTTATATGTAATGTTTGTTATTGTTTCCCCAGGCCCATATAGACCACCGCCACATGAAGATGTCTGGGGCCCCGGGTGGACCCAAGGAAGACATGAAGGAAGAACGTCTGAGCCACCGGGACCCGCGGGGTGAGGGGCGGGATCAGCGAGGTGGTGGTGACCCGCGGGGCATCAATGACCCCAGGGTAGGAAAGGAGGGGTATGAGGGGCACCGGGAGGCCTTTACCACCCCTCCCCAATTTTCCCGGCAGGGAGCGGGTCTACCGGGGCAATACGGGCCGCCAGGAGCCACCAGTCAGGCCGGGCCACACCAATCTTCCTCTGGCCCCTCACACATCTCTCTCATCCCCGTTATGACCAGTGCCCGGACCAATCTGATCACCGTGCCCATACAGGACCCCCCCGATCATGCCTCACCTTCCTTCCCCCCACCGAATCAGCCGCCTCCCTCGCACCTTCCCCCTGGCCCCCACTCCTTCACCAGCCCCCCACCCTCTGGACCCCCACCACCACATTCAGTACATTCGCAGCCCCCCCACTCAGCCCACTCTCAACCTCACTCGTATCATTCCCAGCCCCCTCATTCAGGCCACTCTTCTCACTCCCAACCCCACTCAGCCCATTCATCGCACTCTCAGCCCCCTCACTCCTCCCACTCCCAGCCTCCCTCCCAGCAGTATCCCACCTCCCTCCCTTCAGGGTATCAGGGCAACCAGTACAGCTACCCACCCAACCCTACCAGTGGGCCCCCTCCTCCCCCCAACCCTCCCAATGTGCCCCCTCCGCCCCCCTTCACCAGCGTGGCACCCCCTCCCCCAACCACTTACGGGGGGCGTGGGGGGTACGAGGGAGGGGGCGGAGGTGGCCAGTACGCCCCTAACAACCCCCCACCCCAGTGGTCCACTCCACCCCTTCAGACCCACCCTACCCACACCCAGCCCGGCCACACCCCCACCCACAATGCCCCCCCTCCCTCATCCCAATCATCACAATACTACAGGAAGAACTTCTGAAGGACCTAAGTTGCCTGTCAATGACAACAGAAGAATAAGAGCTTTCACTTGTGTTCAAGTCCTTTTGAAACCATGATTCTGTACAAAAGTGTATACAGTACATGAGCCATATCCCGCTGTGGTGAGGTGGCTATTTTGTAAGTCTGTTGGATTTTGTGTTCGATTGTCTGGTGTATGTTATTTTTTAGTATTGACCCAAACACTTCTGTGGAGTTGGCTCACAAGTCAGATGCTCCACCGATGTAGCTACTCAGTCGAGTAGGATTTTTCCATTATATGTTTCAGTAAAAACCCTAATCTTTTGAAAAAATCAGGTAGAGACAATGAACTTACGGGGGGCGTGGGGGGTACGAGGGAGGGGGCGGAGGTGGCCAGTACGCCCCTAACAACCCCCCACCCCAGTGGTCCACTCCACTCCTTCAGACCCACCCTACCCACACCCAGCCCGGCCACACCCCCACCCACAATGCCCCCCCTCCCTCATCCCAATCATCACAATACTACAGGAAGAACTTCTGAAGGACCTAAGTTGCCTGTCAATGACAACAGAAGAATAAGAGCTTTCACTTGTGTTCAAGTCCTTTTGAAACCATGATTCTGTACAAAAGTGTATACAGTACATGAGCCATATCCCGCTGTGGTGAGGTGGCTATTTTGTAAGTCTGCTGGATTTTGTGTTCGACTGTCTGGTGTATGTTATTTTTTAGTATCGACCCAAACACTTCTGTGGAGTTGGCTCACAAGTCAGATGCTCCACCGATGTAGCTACTCAGTCGAGTAGGATTTTTCCATTATATGTTTCAGTAAAAACCCCAATCTTTTGAAAAAATCAGGTAGAGACAATGAACCATATTTTATTCAAACAGTTTTATTATTTTAATTACAAAATTGAAATTGAAACAATCAATTTCTTTGTTTTGGATTGTTTATAGATAGTTGAAACAGTGAAGACATGGTGGGGCAGTGTTATGGCAGGACTTTATTGTACTACATCCAACCGCCGAAAGGCAATCCTGTTTAAGCCAATATAATACTCTGTAAAAGAAAAGCAAGGTAAAACCATTGTATGTATGTACAGTACAGTATGTTCAGTATATGAATTAAATACTGCTTAACAAACCCCACTTGTAAAATAATTTATTTCAGCCAGCACTACATCATTTGTCCCATGTTCATAATCATAACAACCATACTCCTTTTATTCATAGAAGGCCTTACAAAACTAAGTAAGATCACCAAATGTTAGCTGGAATAAAGTCTATCTATCTATCTATCTACTCTGGCACATACCCCATTATTATATATACAGTATATATATACAGTATATATATGTTTTTTCTTTTTTTATTGGGGGTGGCCGACTCAAGACAGAGCCGGATATAAAGTAAAAAAAAAACATATTGAAGGAGTTGGGAACTCATTGACTAAGGTTATCATATTGTAATATCTCCACAACAATAAGAAAAATGTCTCGTATATTATAATTGTACAGTAGCTAAAATCCCTCCCTGATTGTACCAATATTCACCCTGGCCCACAGACTATGTATGTATGTATGTACTGTATATTATGGGAAGGTTTGCAGTTGGCCACATACTTTAACCCTTTCACGTTCATATGACGCAGAGGTTGCCAGATTAGCAATAAGAAATAGAGTTCTCTCACTCTTATAATTACCTCTCCAAAATTAGTTTTCTGCCCACAGCTAACTCAAAGACAACTGCAGAGGTTGAAGTAACTAAACTAAAGGATTCTAAATACCCCTGATGGTAACAAAGGCTTTAAAGTATCCCTAATAGGCTCAAAATTGCGTCAAGAACGTGAGAGGGTTAAGGCAGGTCCTCTTGAAACTAAATAAAATAGTCTAATGATAACCGGAATCTACTGATTTTGTTTAAATCATGTAAAGTATAGAATGTATGAAAACTTTGGCACAGGAAAGCTCAGCACTGAATTTTTGGCTCCAGAAACTTTGGCACCGAGTTTTGAGTATCATTAAAGTTGAGCACAATGACCCGTGACAATTATCCATGGTGCCCAAATATCATCTATCTATCTATCTATTGCTAGGGGCCTAGAATCCCCGAGGGGTTGGATACAAATTTATCGCTTCATATTCCGAGGCTATTCGTTCAATTCTCTTGCTTGTTTTCAAGGGAGGGTTGGAATAAAAAAAATAAATAAATAAATAAATAAATAAATAAATAAAAAATGGTGCCCAAAATGTTCAGTGCCTAAGTGTTATGGTGCTAAAATCCCTGGTGCCCAATATTTAGTGCCTAACTCACTGCTCAAGTTTTGGAAACTGATATGTAAAAACATATATTGTTTATACTGTACTGTATTGTAGTACAAATACAATGAGACAACTGTATTCTGTTTATTTTTATATTTTTGGCTCTTCCATCCATTTTACACCTTAATATATATTGTAATATTATAAATGGACTAACTTCAGATAGGAAAGCATACTGTACTTCAAACATTTCAGGATAATATGTAATGAGCCACAGCTATGAGAAAATCCCTTAGTATTATGGAGAAAACACTGCTTACATATTGTTTTTTTCATAATATTGAATCATATTCCCTTAACTGTGGTTCATTAAATTGTATACAGAATTGTCTGAAGTAACCTCTATGTCCAAAGTTATCCCATATTACCGGTAATAATAATTAGTACTGTACAGTACTGGAATTCTTCACTTAAAAAATTTGCTTATGATTTTCATGACTTAATGTGGTAATGAAGCATACCTGTAATTAATTTAAGTGAAATTTGCTACCTATAGGTAGCACCAACAAACTTGACAATAATCTTGACCCCTTAACTTTTTTAACTCAAAATGAATGAAAGCAATCGAGCTGAAAATCCTATAATTTGGGTAGAGTAAACCAGGAAATAGGTGCGGATATTTACAGCCAGTTTGCTCCAGGCCCTTTTGAGTTATGATTAGTTAAGGGATCAAGAATATTGTCAAGTTCGTTTGGCGCTACCTATAGTTAATGAGCAATGTAATATTGAATCAACTTAAAATGAAGAAACTATAAGTGAGGATTTCCTCTATATACTTTCAGATTATATAATTTCTTTTTATTCACTAACTTTAGACAATATTTTTAAAATACTAACTAGACAATTTCAGTCAGCTAAGGAAAGACCTTTATGAATCAAAGGGCTACCATCTATCTCAAGTTGGCTAGAATGAGATTTCTATATAGCTCAATTTTTTTTTAGACAAGTTTTCACATGCTCTTATTAACACCTTCAATCACATGACAATTTCTTACCTTTTATTAATGCTACTTCCGTATTATTTTACTTAGCTTAATGATATGGTAGGTGGGGATGCCCATCATCCACATTACATGGCCTATATTTTAGGCAGAGAAAGCATCTCTGCTGGAGAGTGCATCAGGTCAGTTGTAAAGTTACACTTTTTTGCATCATGTCAGGGCAGCCTGGGACTTCAGTAAGGTTATACAGCCCAGTAGTTGAGAGCATTGTGCTGCTCCCATATGGATCCTACAGGTGGCAAGGTGTTGCTTGAGCTAGGGGCTCCTACATAACTGTTGTGTATATACATACATAATTTAAAGACCGGGTGCGGTTCCTGTCTCGTGTCTAATGGCGGCGCTCCAGGCAGCCCTATTCAGAGGTGCCTCACTTGGCATTTTTTTATTAAAGATCAGTCAGTAAGGTCTTTCTTGGTCTACCCTTGGTGCAGCTACCCCCACATTCACGGACTTGCATCTTTTCACCCAACTTAGTTCGTTCATCCTCTCCACATGTCCGAACCATCCAAGCCTACTAGTACGCATCTCATCACTGATACTCTTGATGCCTAACCGTCTCCTCAACTCTTCACTAGATATCTTATCTTGCAGTTTGGGCCCACACATCCATCTTCCCATTCTCATCTCATTACGTTCCATTCTGTTGATATCAATATCATCTACTTTGACAGGCCGGTAATTGGGTATTCCCCACTTTGTTTCCACTATCAAGAATGCCACTTTAGAGTTGACCAAGGCTCACATACAGTACTGTATGCATATACTGTATGTCGGTCATGCATGTATACATCTAAGCCTTTTAAAATGTATAAGAATGAGTCTGAATAACCTTTAGGAATGAAAGGGTTAATGACTATCTCAATTTACCTTTAAACTCTGACAGGTCCTTACTAAAATGATCAAAATCATCTGGAGGTAGCTAAAACAAAGCAAAATTGTCCTGTTATTGAAATGATTATGGTAAAGTACAGTACAGTACTTCCCAGGTAACATTTATTTGTGTTCTTGAGTTGTGTACAGTGCTTTTGTTAGGTTAGAGCATAAGCTTTGGTGTGTGTACTACTAGTACAAACCTCCCTACTACTATGCCCCTTGCTGCGGTTGGGGGGCTTCGGGGCCGGCGACTGGGGCTTGATGGGGGAGGGTTTTGGGTATTTCCCTTTCCCTCTCCCCTCGAGCTTTTGTTGTCGGCTTGACTAATTTTGCGAAGTTTTTCATTCTTCTTTCTATGTTTTTCCCCTTCTGTTCTTATTCTGTCTCATTCGGTTGTCCTGGCAGCCTATATCACATTCCCTCCCTGGCCTGGCTAGGTTGTAGGCTCCTGACCTGATTTGTCTCTTCGGTCGCTGTTGCGGCCGAGCTGACTCGATTCCCCTCAGTAGTGCAGTTTTGTTGCATCTCGCTGTGATTTTTTTTTACCTTCGTCCTGATCTCTCATTCTTCGCCCGTGATCACTTCTTGGTTGGTGCTGCAGTATAGCAGTTCTTGCCTCATCCTTCGGCCCTGCCGTTTATGAGCTCTGCTGTGAAGCTCATGTGGTCCGGCTGAACTGGTGAAATGTCGAGAAATGTCTGCATGTCTTCACCTTTCTTGATTTGTTCACCTCCTGACCTTCCATATCTATCTTCACTTGATTAGTTGTCCATCTTGATCTAATCCTTCGGGCCAGCCCTATTAGAGTTCTTTTGTGGCACTCAGTGGTCTGGTTAAACTAATTTATAAAAAAAAAAAAAAAAAAAAAAAAAATAGTACAAAAAATTATGATTATACTTTTGTTTATCAGGTATACTGTAGCTAGTGAATCTTTAGTAATCTATTGATTAAGATAAGACTCTACTGATATTGGTGTATTGTCTATATATATTTCATAATTTGTAATTAAAATTAAAACTAAAATTATATTATGGATTTTATATTCCTACCAATTGTACTGTACATTAGAGACCCTATAGTAAATAAGAGAGATCGGCCAGCCGCCACCTTTTTGCCACTGTAAAGATTGGTTATTTATATCTAGGTTGTACACAGATCGGTGGTGAGATGTATTCTCCCTACATCTTAGTAGCATTTAATTCTCATATACCAATCAAAGTTTTGGATTGTAGCTAATGCTTACAAGAACAATTTTAGAGAACATACAGTACTGTACAAGGGATGGGCAAGTATTTTACCATTGTTGTTTTAAGGTAACTTTACTAACATTTGATCAGCTGGGCGATTGTCACTTATTCGGTATCACTCCTTCATTGGAAATTTACAACACTCCTAGCCTCAGTATTGCCCCCAACCTACTGCTTCATAACTTAAACTCTCATTACTTCATTGTATTGCTTTCTGCCTACTTTACCATTGCCTATATTACTCATAGTCGCATTATAATTATTATTTACCTGCTACGCAACCTTGATCGTAATGCCTGTAAGGCGTGCATGATTGTATCACCTTGTTTTACTTTAATTCTCTTCTTGCTGAGTATCTAGGGTATCTGAAGAGTTGCATATTGGGTAGATAGCGATCACTACACTTGTATGCCGTACATACAGCATTATCAATTCCATGGCAACATAATATGTAAACCACAAACCCTTTAGAGTGACCATGAGACTGGACAAGTGCATGTATTTTGCCATTATACATGGGGAAGGGAGACTGGCAGGAGTGTTCAAGTTATAGAGGTACTGTATTAGTTTATTATCAGTTGTTGGAAAGCTGTATGGCAGGGTGTTGATAGAGAGGATAATAAAGGGTACAGCAGGTGCAATAGGAGAAGAACGGGTGTTGATAGAGAGGATAATAAAGGGTACAGAAGGTGCAATAGGAGAAGAACAGTGGTTTTAGGAGGGGAAGAGGGTGTGTGGATCAGATTTTTGCATTAAGGCAGCCATGCGAAAAGTATTTAGAGAAACGAGGAGATTGTTATGCCACTTTTTTTAACGTGATATACTGTATTCTGATTGCGATTCCCAACTTAGGGATCAGCAGTTATATTCAACTTGGGTACCTCGCCACTGGACGAGGACTGACCTTACTTTTCTAAATCAACACACAAGCAATAAACAATGGACACAAAATACAAGTATAGGAAACACAAGTTTTATTTCTTAACCACTAAGGTACAATCGTAACGGATCTCTGGAAAACTCTTTTATAAATTATATAATAAGTATAATCATAAATACACAGAGATAATAAGTCTCAAAATCACACAAATCTATCTATCTATCTATATGCTCAGGCCCAATCCCCACTTTTCCCATTTTTTATTTTTATTTTCCTATTTCATTTTTATTTTTGTTTTGTATTTTCTTGGGGGTGGCCGACTCAAGACAGAGCAAGAACAGGAAAACACAAAACAACGAACAAACACAGACAAAACACAAAATTCACACACATCTAGGTCACCCAGGAGAATACCCAGAGACCAGGGTCACTGTTATGCCAGGTTTTTACTGGGGTTGATTGGTTTGAATAAGTGGGTTCTTCCTAATTGGAGAAGTTAAAATTGCTTTGCCACAGACACAGAAAGTAATAGAGGATAATTATAACAAGACGTGCATTCATATTCTATTTATTGGCACAAGAATATCGCATACGTAAGGCTAGAACAAATGGTCAAGAACAACAATAATAGATGCACGAACGAGGCTCCACTACGTCTGACTCGTAAGACGGGGTTATTTTATGCAATATCTAGGTGAGTATTGTGGACCGCTTTCTAATTGAAAGAATACACTTGTCCTGTATTTATTTCAGAGATAAGAATAGCACTCCTTTCAATCGAGGATTTACACTTGTGCTTAGACAGGCTACGTGGTGATTATACAGTATATACAAACTTTTGGTTTTCACCTGCGTAGAATTGTTCTGGGTTGGAAGCTGAACGTAATTATTTTCTCTGAGTTAATTCACTATGGTGCTTACGCATAAGTTAACTTGAATTTATTTGTTATTTTCTTTACCAGAATTATTATCAGTACTTCCCTGATTTATTTAGGCTTCACTTAGTACTGTACTTTCTTTCTCTCGCTTTTTGCATAAGCTCGTAGTATCCACTGTTTCTAGAATATTCCTTTTTATATAGATGTATTTTGACTAATTTCCACTGTTGATCTTGTTATACTCTTTCTCTATAAATACACTAAGTATAGATCCTTTTCACAGTTATTTCTCTTGTGTATTGTAATGGTATAATAACTTCACTTTCGATTTGTAGAATAAGTAATCCCGTCTCCGGTAGATGCAGATGCGTTGGCCGTGGGGTTTGTCTTATCGTGACTGGGTTCCCACAGTTTTACTCGAACTCTCTGGTTTTGGACCTTGAATACTATATACCATACACCAATGCATAAGTAAAATAGAATAGAGTTAACGCAGGAGAGAGCTCCTGACTACTCTGGTCTTTATAAGAGCTTTGAAGAACTGAAGGTGATGGCTGTATTTGTGGCCTTCTCCTAGATATTGCTATCCTGGAAGGACTCCAGTGCGAAACGCCGTTATATAGACGGTGTCTGCAGAGCCCGCAAAACGAGCTTAACAAGGGGTGGCCTAATCTTCAAACTGTCTTACGTCCAGTAACTAATAAGTACAGCCTTCCAACTTGAGTTTTAACTGTCTTACGTCCAGTAACTAATAAGAACAGTTTCCCACGTGCCCAATATTCCCACCGTCTTACGCCCAGTAACTCATAAGAACAGTTTTCCTACTGAGTATCGATCTTAGAATTTCCTGCCGAGGTCACCTCTTTTCTCAGCGTCTTGGCGGTCGTGTGGCTGCGCAGTAGAAAGACGCCTAGGGGTAGGATGTTGTATGGCGGTTGTTTCCGTGTGGCTTGGAGGTGGGGTGATATATAGTAACCGTATATCTCGGCTTCCCTGGCCATGGCGGTGATGTGGCTGTGCTGTAGAGTGGCGTGGGGATGTACGGTGTTTATGGTGCCTTTTCTTGGTTGATTTCTCTTCTTCGCTTTTCTTCTACTGGACTTTGGGATTGGTTATGGTGATGAATAAGTTTTTCCCTGGTGTTGGAAGACGTGTCATCTCGATGGCAGTAACTCGTGTTGGGCTGGGGGTTGTTCCCTTGTAGCTCTGGGGTGGGGTAGTTATATAAAAATTGCTTGCTGGTAGCCCTAGTGATGGTTGGCAATCTGCTTTTCATTTGTTATGGTGATGGATAAGTTTTTCCCTGGTGTTGGGGGACATGTCATCCCGATGGTAGTATCTTGGGCGCCTTTTGTTGGGCTAGGAGTTGTTACCTTATGGCCTTGAGGTTTGGTGGTCATAGGAGCAAAATTGCTTGGTGGTGGTGCTTGCTTTTTCATTATTTCAGTCACCAAGGTCGCTCCAGCACTCCCCCCGGCCCCCGACCACTCGGAGAGGCTCTGATCTCGGCATGCAGACATGCAACGGAGCCAAAGCCACAAGCCCGCCCACCACACTTCCAGGCGCACCCTTCATATTAATCGTCTCCCGGGCCAGGCGCCTGATGGACTATTATCTAGTCCAAGTTGCGCCCAACCCCTTCCCCCAAACACACAAATACTGTCCTCAAATAAACAGTAAATACTCAAATAAAAGCTACATACAAGTTACTGCGACAATAGAGCCGTGGGCTCTGAATTTATGGACAATAAGGACAATATAAAGTTCTAAACGAACAACTAGTTAATGCAAATGGATTAACAAAATGAATCAACAAGTGACAAGTGGAAACAAACTCCAGCAAGGTTAATTAAATAATAAGTCAAGTATAAGTGATTGACAAGCATTGAACTCTGCGACGAGACTTTCACTATTTTATCTGTACCCAAAAATGTAAGGAACGAATAAACTCAGGTCTGCGCGAAGTATTCCAAATGTACGTGTAAGGTGCATGTACAGTATATCTATCTATCTATTGCCTGACGCCGTGATCCCCGAAGGGGTGGCCATGAACGAACCGTCCCCATGCACCTGTCCCCTTCAGTCGATGCCCCTCCTCCCACAGCACCGCCTTTATCCATATACTTCCTCACTCCATCCTTCCACCTCTCCTACGGTCTACCTCTCCCTCTCTATCCTTCCACCTCGCTCTTGTACACCCTCTTAGTCATTATCTCACTTTCCATACGTTCCATATGGCCGAACCATCTCAAGTTGTTCCTTTTCACACTTCCAGCACATCTACCTCCACCCACACCTCCTTCTTACTTCCTCATTCGTTTGTCTATCCCTCCATGTAACTCCGCACGCACTTCTTAACTCTGAACTGCGCATGTGGGTAATTAGAAACGTCTGCCTGTGCTGACGTATTTGAGCTGTTTCCATCACTAAAATATTAATTTTACCATAAATAGCATTAATACTTATCCATATGCGCCTATTATAGGTTGATTATAAAGGTATTAACCTGTTACAACAATAAAACGAGTGAAAACAGCGTTTGGATGGTCAAAATCGGCGATACAGGCCGCGAGTTACATAATGTATGGGTGAGGCAACCTCCTTTCCCGCCAATTTCCCCCAAGGCCACTGAGACACTGTCGATCGATACTCTCTCTCTCTCTCTTGCACTCGCTTGCTAACAGTGATGACAATGCCCTGCTTGCAACTCGCTAATGTTAGCACAAAAATATACCTCAGAATAAGGGAATAACAGGGAAAATAGGTGATAACTGAAGGAGGGGAGGAAAGTGGGGAAGGAGGGGAGGTAGAGGACTGATATTTTGCATGGCCCAAGGGCAAAAAAAAAAAATAAATAAATAAAAAAAAAAAAAAAATTGATGTTTAAAATTTGTTTTTTTTTTTCTCTGACTCTTAAGAGTCTTCCCGCAGTCCGCCGGGGGAACTCTTAAGAGTCTTCCCGCAGTTCCCGGGTTAATAGCAGCATCCCCCTGACCATCACGTGGCCACACACACACGAACACACATGATTCCAACCACACACTCTCTCTCTCTCTCTCTCTTCTTTTTCTTCTTCTTTGCTATCCTTTCCTTCGACTGTCCCTTACTCTCGGGTTAGCTATCACTACTAGAATTAAGTCCTGACCACCTCGCTGGGATCGTAAGGTCTGTGTGGTCAGTGTATATATGTAAATCTATGTAAATATATATCTCTCTCTCTCTCTTTTTCTTCTTCTTTGCTATCCTTTCCTTCGACTGTCCCTTAATCTCGGGTTAGCTATCTCCACTAGAATTAAGTCCTGACCACCTCGCTGGGATCGTAAAGTCTGTGTGGCCTGTGTATCTATGTAAATCTCTATCTCTCTCTCTCTCTCTCTCTCTCTCTCTCTCTCTCTCTCTCTCTCTCTCTCTCTTCTTGTTCTTCTTCTTCTTTGCTATCCTTTCCTTCGACTGTCCCTTACTCTCGGGTTAGCTATCTCTACTAGAATTAACACGTCGCTGGGATCGTAAGGTCTGTGTGGTCAGTGTATATATGTAAATCTCTCTCTCTCTCTCTCTCTCTCTCTCTCTCTCTCTCTCTCTCTCTGTCATGTTTAATAATCTTGGTGTTGTTATGCTACGGCAATCATGTTTTGGTTGTATATAATTATGACAATATGTATTTGTTTAGTGTGTTATATTCCCTCCAATATAATTATACTGTACATTAAGCAGGGTCACGAAAGAATATCCCCATAGAATTTTAGAAATATATAATTGGACGAAGTGTTTCCTCACCACCCAGTGAATTAGTTAGTTAAAATAGGCCTTCAGAGGCTAGCAACCCTTCAGGATTATTAGCCAGCACACTGTAAGTCAAGAATAACGTCAGGACTGAAGCCTCTTTTCGAGAACTCCAGACCCATGCCAGACTGACTGTAAAGGTTTTCGCTGTGTGTGTGTGTGTGTGCAAATTATATATATATATAAATATACAGTATATATATAAATATACATATATATATATACATATACTGTATATATATATATATATATATATATATATATATATTTTTTTTTTTTTTTTTTTTTTTTAATAGAGATTGTTATGCCACGTTTTCAAATAACGTAAGACAATCTGATTGCGATTTCCAACTTAGGAATCAGTGTTTATCATCAACTTAGGTACCTCTCCACTGGGTAAGGATTGGCCTTAGTTCTCTTAATCAACACAATAGTAATAAGCTATTAGGACAATGCCTAGTGAGTTCACTGCTCAATAGGTGGCGTTCTGAGAGTGAGGATCTGAGTCTGGAGGGTGAGACGGTGAAGCACTTGAACGAAGCAACCAGCCGCTTCAGAGATGGAGCAGCTTCGAGCCATGATGGATGCTTCACATGTCTCACTCCCCAGACTGGAACAAGACCTCACGGGCTTCACCGTGTTGAGCGGTGGAATGTACAGGCTCTCAGCCTATGCCCGAGAGGGAGTAAGTAGTTGGATAAAAAAAAAAAAAAAAAAAAAAAAAAAAAAAAAAAAAAAAAGCAATGGACACAAAACACATAGGTATAGGATATACAGGTTTTATTCCTTAACTGCTAGGGTACAATCTCCATCTGCCTCTGGAGAAATAAGTATAATATTCATATATAAATAATAATAATTTTACTAATGAACATATAAATAATAACACACAGAGAGGATAAGTCTCAAATCACAAGAAATAAAGTCCTGAAGTAAATTTGCAAAGCTCTTAAATATAGCTTGAATGTAAGTAAATAATAGTTACTGGGATCTTGGAAACGTAGTACTGATAAGTATGGAAAATAGGACAATATTTAATCTCAAAACGAACAATAAGTTAATGCAACTTGAATAAGTGTTTAAACTGTAATAACTCAATGAGTAATAAGTATGAAAGACAATTTCATAAAAGCATAACAATTATATTAGTCAACTATACGTGACTGTGGCCATTCCAGTTATTGTGTAGTACGTTAACCCCTTCTGTACCGGCCACGTCTCTGTTGGTCATACCAGTTATTGTGTAGTACGTTGACCCCTTCTGTACCGCCCACGTCTCTGTTGGTCATACCAGTTATTGTGTAGTACGTTGACCCCTTCTGTACCGCCCACGTCTCTGAAGCCACCTCGTTCCCGTGCTTCACTGTCTCACCCCATACACTCGGACTCTCACACTTACACACACACAACGCCACCTGTTGAGCAGATAACTCACCAGGCATTGCACCCCTATAGCATATTTTGAATATGGGAATATTCATACAGTGCTATTTAATCAGGGAACAATGAGGGTATTTTATTGACGTTTCGGTGGGCTTTGTGGTAATGCACTGATACTAGGTACAGCACAAATTCCATCCCAATAATATCTTCCCATTGATACATCGGGATTTGAACCCGGGACCTTTGGATTACCAGGCCAGTGGCAAGACCACTCCACCACGTTGACCTCTTCTGTACCGGCCACGTCTCTGTTGGTCATACCAGTTATTGTGTAGTACGTTGACCCCTTCTGTACCGCCCACGTCTCTGTTGGTCATACCAGTTATTGTGTAGTACGTTGACCTCTTCTGTACCGGCCACGTCTCTGTTGGTCATACCAGTTATTGTGTAGTACGTTGACCTCTTCTGTACCGGCCACGTCTTTGTTGGTCACACCAGTTATTGTGTAGTATGTTGACCTCTTCTGTACCGGCCACGTCTCTGTTGGTCATACCAGTTATTGTGTAGTACGTTGACCTCTTCTATACCGCCCACGTCTCTGTTGGTCATACCAGTTATTGTGTAGTACGTTGACCTCTTCTGTACCGGCCACGTCTCTGTTGGTCATACCAGTTATTCTGTAGTACGTTGACCTCTTCTGTACCGCCCATGTCTCTGTTGGTCATACCAGTTATTGTGTAGTACGTTGAACTCTTCTGTACTGGCCACGTCTCTGTTGGTCATACCAGTTATTCTGTAGTGTGTTGACCTCTTCTGTACCGGCCACGTCTCTGTTGGTCATACCAGTTATTGTGTAGTACGTTGACCTCTTCTGTACCCGGCCATGTCTCTGTTGGTCATACCAGTTATTCTGTAGTACGTTGACCCCTTCTGTACCGGCCACATCTCTGTTGGTCATACCAGTTATTCTGTAGTACGTTGACCTCTTCTGTACCGGCCACGTCTCTGTTGGTCATACCAGTTATTGTGTAGTACGTTGACCTCTTCTGTACCGGCCACGTCTCTGTTGGTCATACCAGTTATTCTGTAGTACGTTGACCCCTTCTGTACCGGCCACGTCTCTGTTGGTCATACCAGTTATAGTGTAGTACATTGACCTCTTCTGTACCGGCCAAGTCTCTGTTGATCACTCCAGTAATTGTGTAGTACGTTGACCCCTTCTCTACCGGCCACGTCTCTGCTGGTCATTCCAGTTATTGTGTAGTACGTTGATCCCTTCTGTACCGGCCACGTCTCTGTTGGTCATTCCATTTATTGTGTAGTACGTTGACCTCTTCTGTACCGGCCACGTCTCTGTTGGTCATACCAGTTATTGTGTAGTATGTTGACCTCTTCTGTACCGGCCACGTCTCTGTTGGTCATACCAGTAATTCTGTAGTACGTTGACCCCTTCTGTACCGGCCACGTCTCTGTTGGTCATACCAGTTATTGTGTAGTACGTTGACCTCTTCTGTACCGGCCACGTCTCTGTTGGTCATACCAGTTATTGTGTAGTATGTTGACCTCTTCTGTACCGGCCACGTCTCTGTTGGTCATTCCAGTTATTGTGTAGTACGTTGACCTCTTCTGTACCGGCCACGTCTCTGTTGGTCATACCAGTTATTCTGTAGTACGTTGACCTCTTCTGTACCGGCCACGTCTCTGTTGGTCATACCAGTTATTGTGTAGTACGTTGACCTCTTCTGTACCGGCCACGTCTCTGTTGGTCATTCCAGTTATTGTGTAGTACGTTGACCTCTTCTGTACCGGCCACGTCTCTGTTGATCACTCCAGTAATTGTGTAGTACGTTGACCCCTTCTCTACCGGCCACGTCTCTGCTGGTCATTCCAGTTATTGTGTAGTACGTTGACCCCTTCTGTACCGGCCACGTCTCTGTTGGTCATACCAGTTATTCTGTAGTACGTTGACCTCTTCTGTACCGGCCACGTCTCTGTTGGTCATACCAATTATTGTGTAGTACGTTGACCTCTTCTGTACCGGCCACGTCTCTGTTGGTCATACCAGTTATTGTGTAGTACGTTGACCTCTTCTGTACTGGCCACGTCTCTGCTGGTCATACCAGTTATTGTGTAGTATGTTGACCTCTTCTGTACCGGCCACGTCTCTGTTGGTCATACCAGTTATTGTGTAGTACGTTGACCCCTTCTGTACCGCCCACGTCTCTGTTGGTCATACCAGTTATTGTGTAGTACGTTGACCTCTTCTGTACCGGCCACGTCTCTGTTGGTCATACCAGTTATTATGTAGTACGTTGACCTCTTCTGTACCGGCCACGTCTCTGTTGGTCATACCAGTTATTGTGTAGTACATTGACCTCTTCTGTACCGGCCACATCTCTGTTGGTCATACCAGTTATTCTGTAGTACGTACACCCCTTCTTTACCGGCCACGTCTATGTTGGTCATACCAATTAGTGTGTAGTACGTTGACCTCTTCTGTACCGGCCACGTCTCTGCTGGTCAAACCAGTTATTCTGTAGTACGTTGACCTCTTCTGTACCGACCACGTCTCTGTTGGTCATACCAGTTATTGTGTAGTACGTTGACCTCTTCTGTACCGGCCACGTCTCTGTTGGTCATACCAGTTATTGTGTAGTACGTTGACCTCTTCTGTACTGGCCACGTCTCTGCTGGTCATACCAGTTATTGTGTAGTACGTTGACCCCTTCTGTACCTGCCACGTCTCCATTGGTCATACCAGTTATTGTGTAGTACGTTGCCCTCTTCTGTACCGGCCACTTCTCTGTTGGTCATACCAGTTATTGTGTAGTACGTTGACCTCTTCTGTACCGGCTACGTCTCTGTTGGTCATACCAGTTATTGTGTAGTACGTTGACCTCTTTTGTACCGGCCATGTCTCTGTTGATCATACCAGTTATTGTGTAGTACGTTGACCCCTTCTATACCGGCCACGTCTCTGTTGGTCATACCAGTTTTTGTGTAGTACGTTGACCCCTTCTGTACCTGCCACGTCTCCATTGGTCATACCAATTATTGTGTAGTACGTTGACCTCTTCTGTACCGGCCACGTCTCTGTTGGTCATACCAGTTATTGTGTAGTACGTTGACTTCTTCTGTACTGGCCACGTCTCTGCTGGTCATACCAGTTATTGTGTAGTATGTTGACCTATTCTGTACCGGCCACATCTCTGTTGGTCATACCAGTTATTGTGTAGTACGTTGACCCCTTCTGTACCGCCCACGTCTCTGTTGGTCATACCAGTTATTGTGTAGTACGTTGACCTCTTCTGTACCGGCCACGTCTCTGTTGGTCATACCAGTTATTGTGTAGTATGTTGACCTCTTCTGTACCGGCCACGTCTCTGCTGGTCATACCAGTTATTGTATAGTACGTTGACCTCTTCTGTACCGGCCACGTCTATGTTGGTCATACCAGTTATTGTGTAGTACGTTGACCTCTTCTGTACCGGCCACGTCTCTGTTGGTCATACCAGTTATTGTGTAGTATGTTGACCTCTTCTGTACTGGCCACGTCTCTGCTGGTCATACCAGTTATTGTGTAGTACGTTGACCCCTTCTGTACCTGCCACGTCTCCATTGGTCATACCAGTTATTGTGTAGTACGTTGCCCTCTTCTGTACCGGCCACCTCTCTGTTGGTCATACCAGTTATTGTGTAGTACGTTGACCTCTTCTGTACCGGCTACGTCTCTGTTGGTCATACCAGTTATTGTGTAGTACGTTGACCTCTTTTGTACCGGCCATGTCTCTGTTGATCATACCAGTTATTGTGTAGTACGTTGACCCCTTCTGTACCGGCCACGTCTCTGTTGGTCATACCAGTTTTTGTGTAGTACGTTGACCCCTTCTGTACCTGCCACGTCTCCATTGGTCATACCAGTTATTGTGTAGTACGTTGACCTCTTCTGTACCGGCCACGTCTCTGTTGGTCATACCAGTTATTGTGTAGTACGTTGACCTCTTCTGTACCGGCCACGTCTCTGTTGGTCATACCAGTTATTGTGTAGTACGTTGACCCCTTCTGTACCGGCCACGTCTCTGTTGGTCATACCAGTTATTCTGTAGTACGTTGACCCCTTCTGTACCGGCCACGTCTCTGTTGGTCATACCAGTTATTGTGTAGTACGTTGACCTTTTCTGTACCGGCCACGTCTCTGCTGGTCATACCAGTTATTCTGTAGTACGTTGACCTCTTCTGTACCGGCCACGTCTCTGTTGGTCATACCAGTTAATCTGTAGTACGTTGACCCCTTCTGTATCGGCCACGTCTCTGTTGGTCATACCAGTTATTGTGTAGTACGTTGACCTCTTCTGTACCGGCCACGTCTCTGTTGGTCATACCAGTTATTCTGTAGTACGTTGACCTCTTCTGTATCAGCCACGTCTCTGTTGGTCATACCAGTTATTGTGTAGTACGTTGACCTCTTCTGTACTGGCCACGTCTCTGTTGGTTATACCAATTATTGTGTAGTACGTTGACCTCTTCTGTACCGGCCACGTCTCTGTTGGTCATACCAGTTATTGTGTAGTACGTTGACCTCTTCTGTACCAGCCACGTCTCTGCTGGTCATATCAGTTATTGTGTAGTACGTTGACCTCTTTTGTACCGGCCACGTCTCTGTTGGTCATACCAGTTTTTGTGTAGTACGTTGCCCTCTTCTGTACCGGCCACATCTCTGTTGGTCATACCAGTTTTTGTGTAGTACGTTGACCTCTTCTGTACCGGCCACATCTCTGTTGGTCATACCAGTTATTGTGTAGTACGTTGACCTCTTCTGTACCAGCCACATCTCTGTTGGTCATACCAGTTATTGTGTAGTACGTTGACCTCTTCTGTACCAGCCACGTCTCTGTTGGTCATACCAGTTTTTGTGTAGTACGTTGACCTCTTCTGTACCGGCCACATCTCTGTTGGTCATACCAGTAATTGTGTAGTACGTTGACCTCTTCTGTACCAGCCACGTCTCTGTTGGTCATACCAGTTATTGTGTAGTACGTTGACCTCTTCTGTACCGGCCACGTCTCTGTTGGTCATACCAGTTATTGTGTAGTACGTTGACCTCTTCTGTACCGGCCACGTCTCTGTTGGTCATACCAGTTATTGTGTAGTACGTTGACCTCTTCTGTACCGGCCACGTCTCTGTTGGTCATACCAGTTATTGTGTAGTACGTTGACCTCTTCTGTACCGGCCACGTCTCTGTTGGTCATACCAGTTATTGTGTAGTACGTTGACCTCTTCTGTACCGGCCACGTCTCTGTTGGTCATACCAGTTATTGTGTAGTACGTTGACCTCTTCTGTACCGGCCACGTCTCTGTTGGTCATACCAGTTATTGTGTAGTACGTTGACCTCTTCTGTACCGGCCACGTCTCTGTTGGTCATACCAGTTATTGTGTAGTACGTTGACCTCTTCTGTACCGGCCACGTCTCTGTTGGTCATACCAGTTATTGTGTAGTACGTTGACCTCTTCTGTACCGGCCACGTCTCTGTTGGTCATACCAGTTATTGTGTAGTACGTTGACCTCTTCTGTACCGGCCACATCTCTGTTGGTCATACCAGTTATTGTGTAGTACGTTGACCTCTTCTGTACCGGCCACGTCTCTGTTGGTCATACCAGTTATTGTGTAGTACGTTGACCTCTTCTGTACCAGCCACGTCTCTGTTGGTCATACCAGTTATTGTGTAGTACGTTGACCTCTTCTGTACCGGCCACGTCTCTGTTGGTCATACCAGTTATTGTGTAGTACGTTGACCTCTTCTGTACCGGCCACATCTCTGTTGGTCATACCAGTTATTGTGTAGTATGTTGCCCTCTTCTGTACCGGCCACGTCTCTGTTGGTCATACCAGTTATTGTGTAGTACGTTGACCTCTTCTGTACCGGCCACGTCTCTGTTGGTCATACCAGTTATTGTGTAGTACGTTGACCTCTTCTGTACCAGCCACGTCTCTGTTGGTCATACCAGTTATTGTGTAGTACGTTGACCTCTTCTGTACCGGCCACGTCTCTGTTGGTCATACCAGTTATTGTGTAGTACGTTGACCTCTTCTGTACCAGCCACGTCTCTGTTGGTCATACCAGTTATTGTGTAGTACGTTGACCTCTTCTGTACCAGCCACGTCTCTGTTGGTCATACCAGTTATTGTGTAGTATGTTGACCTCTTCTGTACCGGCCACGTCTCTGTTGGTCATACCAGTTATTGTGTAGTACGTTGACCTCTTCTGTACCAGCCTGTAGCTTTATTCTGGATACTATTAGATGATTTTATTCAGTTTAGGAAGGATGTCTACATGTTAATACATTCAAGATGATCTCAATGAATAATGTTAGCTAACATATATCCTTCCTAAGCTTCATAAAATCGTCTAAATGCATCTGATATATAAACAAAATTAAGTAGCCGGTACTGTGAGGGTTAACTTAGATGTGAGTATAGTATGGTCAACGATCTCAAATCCTTTCAACAAATCTAGACTAATAACTAAATTATTTTCATTGTGGTTGTAAGAGTTGCATATGCATATATTAGCCCATTCAGTACCGGTAACATCGTTTTCATTATATTCTGGTAACTATTATTTTGTTTTGTTTTTCTCAGCTTTGGAAGGGCATTCACCAATCAAAAGGCTCTATACTGTCTCAATTAATCGTTTTAGCTACCATATATCCTTCCTAAGGTTCACAAAATCGTCTAAATATAGTCAGAATAATATTATAAAGACGTCGCTTGTTCAGAAGGGGTTAAGTCAGTTTCATTTGATTTGATCATTCGAAATCAAAATTAAGAATCTGATAATTTTTACATCGTTCTTAACACCAATAACACCCTGAATGAAATTAATGGAAGCATGTGATTATCCTAGGATTCAAACCCAGGACATCACTTACAGAACTTACATGCTCTAACCATTACACCATCAAGTAAAATACTTGTCCAACTTATTATAAACTGCCTTTTTCAAAAACAATCCAAAAGGCGGTGTCACACGAGCGCTTTTTCATCAACATTTACGGGCAATTGTAATCTGGCAACTTCAACATTCAAGTTATTCATATTTTGTTCACCAACCCACCAATTAATTTACAAATAAACCTAACTATAAGGAAATCAATGAAAATTATGAATACCAAACCTAATATACCGTCATTCTAGAGTCCGATTACAATGTGAAAAAGCCTCAAAACATTACGAGGAAAAACTTGCTAATCTAAGATTGCCGGAAAATCTGCTCGTGTGACAGCGGCGTAAGGGGCAAGTGGCTGTTTCTTGGTCTACTAATTCATAGATTTGTTTAGTTTCCTTGTCAGACCTCCTTGAAACTTAGAAAAACACCTCATAGAACTCCCCCCCCCCCCCCCCCCTCGGTCAAGATAAATTTGTACTTTTTTCGGTAGAAAAATGTCCCGGCCGAAGGCCGATTCCTTTTATAATTACAGGCTCGATATCGCTCGTCAGGAAAACATCGACACCTAAATGGCCCGATACAAGATCCCCTTGTATAATTCTCCTACTCGACGAGACAGAGAAACGGGCGAGAGAATGCGAAAGTGGTCCCGAACCCTTAAAATAGGAACTTTATGTGTTGTTTCTGTTTGGGCTCTGTATCGTGTCAGCCACCCCCAGCAATGTGGTATATACAAACATACGTACATACAGGTCTTAAAATTGACAACGAAATGGAGCTAAAGGGCCAAACTAATGGGCCGAACATCTTAAAATTTCAAATCTAATGGGGCTAAACATGAGGGAGAAAGGATTCCATAAAAACAACCCATCTCCCCTTAACACTTTCGGTGCAGGAACCGTTCTGGAACGCCCTGGCAATTTAAAGCAATTTACAGGCTCTTAACCCTTATTTAGCGGGCTAGGTGGTCTATTTGACCATAGCGCCCAGCGTTTTCTTTTTACCCTAAATAGGGTTGTTTACGTGATCATTTTCATGCCTAAATAAGACCCAGAGCATAAAACAAGTATCTATCCCTGAAAGGGCGTAAACAGAGCTTTCCAAAGACACCCGAACCATTCTTGTACGACCACTGGTTCTCTTGCAACGATCGTGCAACACGAGTGCAAAAACCCTGTAATTAGGTAATTTCCCTACATAATTCCCTGTGTAGCGAGTGTGAGAGGGGAGGGAAGGGTGGGATTCAGTTCAGTAGATCCACCGCCGTGGTGGTGAGCGGTCGTAGAGTTGCTATGCTCGTCCCACCGCTCAGCTCTCTCTCTCAGCAACATTACGTGCTGAAAATGGCGCTCGACATAAGTTGTGAACCGCCACATAGTCCATATTTATTTCACACGACATAAGTTGCGCGCTGCCAGTTAAGGGTTAAAGCCTCTTAACCCCTTCAGCACCATGATGCCTTTTTACCTTTGATTCTGGGTGAAATTAGCTGATTTTATGCATTTTAAGAAGAACCTATGCTACTAAGAGGGTTGATTGAGATCGTTTTTGCTCATTTGAGTCGTAGAGGTAGATTATAAACTAAAGAACACAGTCTAATGGTAACTAGAATATGATGAAAATACATCATGGTGGTGAAGGGGTTAAAGCCTGTGGAGACAAGTGCGTGTGAGCGGGAGCGTGGCAGGCCCCCGTCCGCTCTCCAGCCCGGCGGCTGGTGTACTGAGGTATGTTAACCATGTCTCGCTAGACATATACAGGGCTGCCAAGGTAAATGTCGCGCGACATTGCTCATTATTAGCGAATATTTGCCGATGTCTATGGTAGTGCGGCGAATGAACCCCGCGCACTACGAAGTTGGTTCTGGTGTCATTTTGAAGCAATTTCATATAATAGGATGATATCCCCTATCTTCGGCCCTTAGACGTCAAGCTGTACTAATGTGTCTCTCTCAATGCCAAGAGGTAGTCTGACTACCAACATTTCTATATATCTTTAGAGAATGTATTCATATAGTGGTACCTAGCCGTCATAACATTATCCCCGCGGAAAGACGGATCTGTTCATTCCACATTGGTTATCGTTTCTTTCAAGAACGTTTTCAGTCTTCTACCACTTCGCATGTGAGAGGGAGTTATTGCATTTACATCATCTAGGTCAACTGAGACATAACCTAAAGGTCAGTTATTCATACAGGATTCAATTTCACACAAAATAGTTTTCAGTTTTCCTTAGGTTACTGAGGCTCGACCGAGAACCATTTATAATCCGGCTTTCACTATCCCTATCATTCTTTTCCATATAGCACTGAACCAAGGAGCTCTGGCGGAGATAAATCACCACTCACAATGGTGTTCTATCATGAAAGTCTGAACCACCGGATCTTTAAATATTTCCGTAAAATGTTTGATTGCACCAACAAACGTCGTAGGGCAAACCCCTGCCTACTGACATGGCGACGGAATGTGTGCATAAAGCTTTCACAGGACGTGTTAGTTGCTAATTCAAAGTAAAATACCCTGGTGATGGCTGAAGGTAGATAATACAATAGAAGCCTTAATGGTGGGATTAGTTTTCATTATAAATGTACTGGAATAATCTATACCGGTCACCGAGAATGGATCTTTAGGCTGTACTAGAATACTAGGCAAAAGAGGTGCATTCCTTGGTGAGTAGGGTTACTTTAAATTCTCTTACACACTACACACTTTCGTAGTACCATCTTTACCGTCTGTTGCATGTGTGGGATCCACCATTTCTGGCGCAAATAAGCTACCAAATAACCCACACCATAATGATGACATGCTAGGTGACATTTAACTATAAGCAAACGCATTACTGTATGATTAGACGGTAGAAGTATAGGATATTAACTGTCTTTGCTGATAATGATGAACTGAACTTACCCCTACATTTTTATCACACCATCATCTACGTATAGTATTAGTTGTTTCGTGACATTAGTAAACGGTAAATATTGTTTAGTATTGGTTAAGACATCCCATTCACTCTTTTAGTACTCCTTTTGCACTAGCATGATCATTAACTGCCCCGATCAATTGACCACTTGCGAGTTTCAGACTATAAGGAAGTTGGAGCTGTAGACATCGATATTAAAGATAAATCCAATATTAATGTGGTTTTCTGATGGTAAAAAGTATGTTGAATTGGGTTTTATGTATTTATTAATGTAGTACAACCGTGTTTTAGCTGGTAATTCTGCTCAATATCGATGTCTACAGCTCCAACTTCCTTATACTGTAGAATGAAACTCGCAAGTGGTCAATTGTGATGCCTTCTATTCCCTGAGTGACTACTGCTGCGGGAATTAATTCTACATGAATAGTTACCTGTACTGGTACAGCCATTGCCTGATCCTCAAGTCTTCCTGTTGTGGAAGGTCGCCACAAAGGCCCCTACCACCACAACGGACAATCCGACAACTGTTTGGCAGTAATGTCCTTAGTCAAAATATCACTCAGGCTATCCTTAGTGCCCACATATCTTATACTAGCATTGGGAAGTAGCCCATGTATCTCATTCTCTCTATTACTAACATACACAGGCAACACCTTCTGACTGCACAACCATGAAATCGCAAGCTGACTATCGAACTACAAAATACACATTATTGAAATCACGGTGATCCGTGAGTGCCTCTGTAATAGAGTAAATGAGACGTGCGGCTAGCAAAACTGCTATAAGCTCTAATTTGGTTACTGTGAAATTCTTGATGGGTAGGCTATTGCTCTAGCCTTGGCAGTGACTAAAACACTCTGTTTATCATCAGAAAGGTACACTACAGCACCGTAGGCCAAGTTACTGGTGCCCCAAAATGCGTACAAATCCACCTGTATATTTGAGATGATTTGTCGTGGGACACTAATACTCTAACAGTTGTTGAAGTCTGCCACCAGCACCTGCAAGGTCAATTGTAAATCAAACAGGATAGTCTCATCCCAACCGATCTTGGTACGCCATAGAACTTCAGGAATACCCACGACCTGTTGCTAACTGGTAAGAGGATGCTATATAGGAGGTTCAAACAATTATGCAGTTAGAAATATTTGCTTGGTAGGTCTAGCCTCACAGGTATAATCCTGACGTCCAAAGTTCGTCCGGTTGCCATCGCATACCTAAATACTTATGAATCGGTTGATTGGCAGCCATTACTATAATGCCCTATATCCAGTGGTTTAGTGCTTGATATAGTACAATATACTATCTGATTAAACAGCTGTTTCTAGTCTACTGAAGGTACTTAGATATTATAACAGAAACATGTATACAGTTTAATCGAGTTTATTGATTAGACAAAGCAAGTGTAAGCATGTGAACATAACATACCATAATGATGGCAATGACAAAATAAGCATAAGCGAATGCACAAAACTTACAATAAGAACATGTTACAAATAAGTAGATACTTAGTTTAGCCAACGGAATAGAACTTGCTTTAGGATAGGAAAGGTTTCGGGAGTGAATAGAGTTGGGTGAATATTGTTATGTGTGCGAGTGGGTGTAACTGGAATATATACTGTATATATCTCGATAGGCACTGGTGGAAAATGACCAACGGAAATCTCAGATATAAGTATATCAGATAATAGACAAAGACAGTGTGTGGATTCTCTTACCTTTAACGTTAGGTAGGGATCCCGGCAAAAGGGGGAACAACAGCACTATGGTAACTCTTATTCAAACTCTGAAGATTTCCCGGAGTTAGGAGGTAAAGAACTGCTTGAGGATTGGATCTTAACAGGTGAGTCTAAGGAAAAGTGAAAGGAGTGTCCTCTAATATCTTCTTCCTTTCTCGTCTCCCTCTCTTCCTTCTCTTCATTGGTCAGCTGGGAGGCCTCACTGAAATAAATAAGTAAGTTTCGTTCATTACAAGTTGTCACTAAACTCTCCCCAGGGCCAATAGCCACTGAGAATGATTTGCGATAGGTTATCGGCGAATATAGTACATTGCAGGTTGCTGCTGTACTTGACTCAGGACAGATGGTTGCTGAGTGTGACTCAAGGGAGGTTGCCGTTGAGTTTGACTCGTGAGCGGTTCTCGCTGAGTCAAGGTGGTGAGCGTCCCACCTATTCAAAATAAGCCTTGGGTAAGCTCTTCTCATGTTCTTTCTCTTGGGTAAGTCACTTGATTTTTGCTTGCCTCGCCGGTGGTGAAAGTGCAGGGAAGAATGTCTTCTTGTTTACGAAACGGAAGAGAGGTGTGGCCCTGGGCGGGGCTACTGGCACTTTTGGTGGTGCCAGGCGTCGTGAATGGCCCTCCTGGCATTTGTATTTGCCGCCGTTCTGTCGGACAAAATGGCCGCGCCGTCATAGAAAACGAGCCCTCCTGTGATTGTTGTTATTGTTCCTTGGGTGACTGATGTAGTTTTTCTCTCTTTATTAATACAGCCACTGAAAATATACTCTGTTGTTTTGGGGAGCTGGGCATAATAATTACACAATCAAGTTCCAACACCGACCTCAACTGCGAACTATCTGTAACCCATTCTTGCAAGTATAAATGAGCTGATAAGAATGTGCACTTGAATTGTCAATAATCGGCAATAATACCGTCTTTGGTGTCTGCGGTACCTTGGAAGTTATTGATGCAAAGACCACCTTTTATTCGGTTGACGAGATCTACATCGTTGAACAGGGATGAATGCTTTAGTATTGTGGCATCTAATAGGAACTGTGAGTACATCACGCATAACAGTATGACTTTGAAACGAAATACCTCACAAGGCATGTTTAAGTCACAGAAAGGGGTCCCGATCGAGGCCACAGGAATCGCGTAAAGTCTCGATCGCTTTTGTCCAACTGCAACATGAGGAACGCCTTCTCGATATCACTTGGCTTACAGCGTTATCGCAACATCATCTCCGCCAAATCTGGAGTTACCTCTGAAGTGCGCACGGGGGTAATTGAAAACCTCCCCCTGTGCTGACGTATTTGAGGTTTTTCGTCACTAAAATATTCATTGTACCATTAATAGCATTAATAATTATCCATATGTGCCTATTATGGGTTGATTATAAAGGTATTAACCTGAAACAACAATAAAACGAGTGAAAACAGTGTTTGGATGGTCAAAATCGGAGATATAGCCCGCGAGTTGTATAATGTATGGGTGAGGCAAGCTACCTTCCCGCCAATTTTCCCCAAGGCCACTGCGACACAGTCGATCGATACTCTCTCTCTCTCTCTCTTGCACTCGATTGCCATCAGTGATGACAACACCCTGCTTGCAACTCGCTAATGTTAGCACGAAAATATACCTCAGAATAAGGGAATAATAGGGAAAATTGGTGATAACTGAGGGATAGGAGGAAAGTGGGGAAGGAGGGGAGGTAGAGGACTGAGATTTTGCATGGCCCAGGGGCCAAAAAAAATAAAAAAAAAATAAAAATAAAAATAAAAAAAAAAAAAATTTTGATGTCAAAAGTTGATTTTTTATTTTACTTACTCAGGAGAGTCTTCCCGCAGTCCGCCGGGGGAACTCTTAAGAGTCTTCCCGCAGCTCCCGGGTTAAAGACGGTCCTGTATACAAACAATTATTAAGACTTAAGGCCGAAGGTGACATTGTGGCTGAACAATCAAACCAGACTCTAATTGGAGTAGTCTTGCTGTGGCGTTCGACCCCATGGTGGGCAAGAATATAAATTGGCAATTCGGTTATGATTTTCTCATCAGTAGACTCTATGAACCTGTAGTTTAGCTGATCTGTAATTACATTAATATTGTTGAAAATACTCAGGATTCGCAATTAACATTTTATGTTGGCCTACCTATAATAACCTACCTATCGTTAGACCGTAATTATTCGGCAAGTCGCCTCTGTTTCTACGCTATGGCACTGGTTTTCCTCAGGTACATAGGTTACTGTTTCAGCATACAATCATACTATTTCAGAGTATCCCTAGCCTCTGCATCGATCTCTCCTGACTTAATACCTAAATTGTCCATAGCCCACAATATACTCGCATCATTACTGCATGGTTCATTCTCTGTCTGTAGATATTCACTAATAGAACTGACCGCAATCCTTAACACTGTCACAACTTCAACAATACTCCGTCTAATTTATGAAGGCCGCTTAGGTGTGGTCTGCCTGGGGCATCAGATAAAGGTGCAGCTGCCACGTTTATGGTAAAAAGAAACAGCCACCGTGGACACACACCTGACACCTCGAGTACACCCGTACCCTAGGTCAATCCATTTGCCAACGTCGCGAAAACAACGGTGTAATTTTGTATACAAATTATTTGCATTATCCTTAAAAAATAAGTGTCGCATTCTTAAAACCATTTTTTTTTTTTTTTTTAATTAAATCTATGCACAGTATTTGTAATATATCTTTAAAGTTGTTAATAGCTTAACATGTGAGATTTGTTATAAATAATTTAAGATTTGGCATGTCTGCATTTAACAGATTCCTGACCCGACCCCACCTGACCGGCCTTCATAAATTAGACGGACTATAGTATTGCCTACTTGATATTTGTATGACCAATGATGGCTTACCCAAACTTGGCAGGCAATAGCACAACATTACCTTCCCTTTTATATCCGTGTAGCACAAGGTCATAGTAAAAATCAGCACTGATCAACATGTCTAGTTTAATGTTACTGCCTACAAATGGATCAGCTAGCCTGTATCCTGAATCCTTCCTGCAAATTGTCTACTGTATTCTGGAAAGGAGTCTACTACTACTGCCTTTAAGGATGAAGTCTTATCCCTATCCTTGTACTGCAGGGCAACTACCTCACACACCTGTTCGTGTTGGACTCCCGTAAACCATTGCAGCTTCAATGTCTCTCTTCCCGATTCACATACTGTACTGGCGTAGATGGGACCGTAGTACAAAAGTGCGTTGGGAACACTGATCTAGCAGAGCACAATAATGGTGCTAACCTGGACTGCTACAAACTAGCATCATTATGGTGGGTAAAATTACTGTTTCTCACTATGATACTACAGTCAATGTTGTGGAGGTTGGAGCAGGTTCAGATGTTCTGACAGTGTTTTGACTCGCTACCTTTCCAGCTTGGGGACATAGGGCGTGGAAGGGCCTCCATTACACACTCTACAGGGATTTAATTTTGCACAAGTACAACCGTGCCCCCCCCCCCCCCCCTGATCCTTTGAGAAGGATCCTTGACATAACTTCAGAAATTTAGCTCTACGCATCTTAGACTCATTATTAGTATTTAGTACACTTGTACCACAGTAGTTTTGTCACTAGTTTTAATAGCACTTCTTAATAACCCTCTTAGTGTTAATAGCCCTTCTTAACCTGTTAAGCGCTAAATAGCCCTAGGAGCTAGGGTAGTTATTTGTGTATTTCTAGCCTTGGATTCTGACAGAATTCATTATATTTACAATATAGACCATTATTTGTTTTCGGTATGCTTTTATTTTACATATATGATGTATATATGAACCTTCAAGAGTGCTAAAATAAGTGGGAAAAGCATTTGGGTGGTGAAAACCGAAGATATTGGCCACCCGGTCGTAATGTCAGGCGAGAGAGAGCTGCAGTCAACCCTCCTCTCTCGCTGTCTGTGAGGTAACTGAGGGCGGCGGGGCGGTCTGGGCTGGTGTGTGTGTGTGGTACATATCGATCTTTTCTGCAACCCACTTGTGCTACATTATCGCGGGAGAGAAAAATAACCGATAAATGATGATAATAAGAGGGAAAATAGGTGATAATTGAGGAGGGGAGGGAGGGGGGAATAAGGTGGGGAAGGAGGGGAGGGAGGTGGGTGAGATTTACATGGATGAGTACTGGAGGGGAATTATCTCACCTAGAGACAAATTTTTTTTTTTTGATAGGCCCTTTTTTTTTTTGGAAAGCTTTTTTTATGGTCCTGCTTCCGTGAGGCCTATCGCGTTCCCTATAGGAAGCCTTCCGTGAGGCCTATCGCGCTTGCCGGGTTAATTACCCTCTTGGTAACCACACTGGTGAAGAGGTTGTGGGTTATTGGTATTAGATGTAGTACACTTGATTGATTGTAGACTCTGGTAGATACTCTGGTAGATATATTTATCTGCCATAATCTCTTTACCTTAAATATTTATACTTAAATATTTATATATAGTGAGAAATCATAATTGTATAACCAGCCACATAATATATTCAGAAACAAAACATGATATGAAGGAACTTCGAATACAGGTACGTTATGCCACGCTTCTGAGGAGCGAAGTATATGCTGGTCGTGTTTCCCGGCTCTGGGGAATTCGCAGTGAGCTTCATCTTAGGTTTCTCTCAGCTGGGAGAGGACTGACCTTAACACTCCATGAGCAGCTAGGTCGGTAACTTCTACTACCTGGCAAGCGGGTGGTTTTGCCCTAAACGACCTTGTTTCCGTGCTCTTTTTCATGCATAAACAAGAGCCAGAGCGTAATACAATTATGTATCCCTGAAAGGGCATAAATTGAGATTTCCAATGACACCAGAACCATCCTTCTACGACCACTGGTTCTCTTGCAACGATCGTGCAACACGAAGGAAAAATCGCTAAAATAAGGTAATTTCCTTACATAATTCCCTGTCTAGCGAGGTAGTGGTTGAGGATGAGTGAGGAGGGGAGGTTAGTTACGGCGCGGGGACCGTGCCGAGCGGTCATAGTGAACCTATGCTCCTCCCACCGCTCGTCTCTCTCTCAGAGCCAATTATGTGCTCAAATTGCAGACCGCCTTAAGTCGGGCCCCGCCACATAGTCCTTTCTTCTCTAGACCGACTTAAGTCCGGCCCCGCTAAACAAGGGTTAACTCTAGTTTAACCAAACAGATGACATGCAAATATTATTATTATTATTATTATTATATGAGATGCCGAAGCCTCCAACCAGGGTGCAGAAACACCAACAAGATGAATCCACATAAAACACCAGGAGGCACTGGAGAGAGACTACGGCAACTAAGAAGAAGGAAAGAAAATAGACATAATGAACACAAACCAAATTTATAATTAAAAATTACACAATGGAGGATGCCCAGTATAAATAAAATACAATAAAATATATAGAATTAAATAAGTTTAAAAATTTGAATTAATGCTGTAAAAATGCATTAACTCTAGACTTTTTAAGCACGGACATATGAGCTGAATTGACTAGCTCATTTGGCAACTTATTCCACAAGTCAACCATGGCCGGCACAAAACACCGTGAAAACTGTGTAGTAGATGAGATGCCGTAGGATAAAGTTGTTTCCGATCCAGATACCAACACTCTACCACCCATGACTAGCATGCAAGACCAAACCATCCGCATTGCTAGCATAAGAACCTGCAACAAGGGAAAAGCAACTAGAGAAAACGCGACCCAAAGAGGATACTATGATAGCCTCCCCAACCAACACGTTGCCGCACTGTGCTCCAGCAACTCTATGCAAGTTCATCATCAACCGCTACAATGTACACCCATAGACTATCAAAACCACAATGAAGCGTATGCTGAGATACAAAGTGAATATTTAGAACCAGTGTTAATATATCACCATAGTGCAAATAATGAAGAAATGAACAGGCCAGAAATAAAAGAACAGACTCACATGCCATATGCAAATATCCCTCAGATCCAGCGCAAGCCAAATACCAAAGTTAAACCAATGCATATATCATCCTCACATAATTCCCAAATGCAAACAACCCCTAGTGCGACCGGCTCCCTGAAAGAACACAAAGCAGAGTGTCACCCATGCCCCTCTTGCCCCGAAACCGGGCAACGAAAACGCTGACAAAAACGGGGTCACTATGCGCGATGAACAAAGTAGAATCAAGCAATCAGCCTGCTGGCTTAAAACCATTTTTGAGTTCTGAACTCGAAGCTCCCAGGTTAGAAGGGAGAAGGAAAGGAATTAAGTATTGTGAAGAAGTACATTCTTTATTCCCTGGTGATACATACCAAAGTGGGCCAAGGAATAGTTCAATCTGTCTCTACTCCAAATGTGGGATTCAGGTTGAATCGCAAGATCAATCGCAACTAGGCCTCTTGAATGTTTCTTGTGACTTAACAACAACAGGTGGGGATAAGATAGAGTCATTGGCTACACTGAATTTCAATAAGTTCATAACAGATGAACCAAGTAGTGCTAGTGCAAGTCTGCCAAAACCCTCTAAGCCTAGGCTTCCATCACCGTACTTCTTTGAGGTTCAAGACAATGAATATATTAATTGTCCACCTACGCCCAGAAGTACTTTATGTTTACCGAGTGCAGGGGATCCTTTAGTGTCATCCTCCAGGTTCAGCATGAATAGTGATCAAGTGCGTCGTGCCGAGACGAGAGAGAGGAGAAGTAGAGCAGAACGTATACTGGACTTGTTTGGGCCCAAACCTAGCTGGGAAGTGTGAATATCCCAGGTCCCTGGACAACCGTGCCTCTACCAGTGTGCTCCAAACTCGTTCTCCCAATGTTCTACTCTCTACGAATTCCTTTAAGTGTTTTTCTTGTTCATAATGGTATCGATGATTACAGTGAGGGTTTAGACTTAGGTATGTCAAGGTTCGCAGTGTTAACATAAACTTAGAATATTTTCCATTTTTCCCTTCTTTATTTATTATGCGTGTCTCTGATTCGGGAGAACAATACACATTCTATCATGCTGAAAATATTTATATACTTCCTCGAATTCAGGCTCCTGTATTCTTCAACGTGGAAATATATATATATGTTTATCCGGTTATAAAGACATACACCTACACGTAAAACTTGAACACTTATTCAGACCTGAGTTTATGTGCTACTTATTATCCGGGTACAGATCCAATAGTGAAAGTTCAGTCGCAGAGTAATCACTTCCTCAGTCACCTATAGTTGACATATTATTATTATTATTATTATGATTTTATGAAGTTATCTTTCATATTTATTTTACTCTCTGAGTTATTACAGGTTAATTACTTATTCAAGTTGCATTACCTTATTGTTCGTTTGAAGTCGAATATTGTCCTATTGTCCATACTTATCAGTGCTATGTTTCCAACATCGCAGTAACTATTATTTACTTACCTTCAAGCTATATTTGAGAGTTTTGTATATATATCTCAGGACTTTATTTATTGTGATTTGAGACTTATCCTCTCTGTGTGCTATTATTTATATGTCCATTTGTAACATTATTATTCTTTATATATGAATTCTATGTTTACTTTTCCAGAGACATATTGAGATTGTACCCTAGCTATTAAGGAATAAAACCTGTATATCCTTTACTGTGTGTTTTGTGTCCATTGCTTATTACTAGAGTGTTGATTAATAGAGCTAAGGCTGATCCCTACCCAGTGGAGAGGTACAGTCAGAAACCACAATTTCTGAGACACTGATAAGGCACGGACATAATTTATGGAGCGCATTGTTTCTGGAAGACAGCCCACTTTAGCTATCACAAGGCCGCATACCTATGAACACACGTTTCAAACCAATAGATGCTTCACTCAGTCTGCCATGTAAAATTATAATGCTGCTGCTATGCTATGATCCACATTCATATATTTATGGAAATACACATTACATAAATACCTTTATTACATTCCCTTACTATCCACAGTAAATACGGACACAAATATTAGAATTATTTTTAAGAAATAAAAATGAAAATAAATACTTCCAAATTGCAGTGAATTAACAGGATTTAGGTTAGTGTGCGTGTGTGTGCACTGTGCAAGTGAACCTATGTGTGCTGCAATAGACACAATGCCCTACAGTAGGTGACAAACACTAATTTGACTAAAAACCGAAGTGTCTTCTCCATGACATACAACACAACGAACTATGCAATTTAATATTATATGTTATCATCTGGTTATGCAATTCTGGTGTGCAACAGCAATGAGTTATCAGTAGTGATATATGGGGGTATTATGTAATACCACACACAAAGTTAAGCCTCGGACGTTGATAGGTATATATATTCGGTTTAGTAATACATTTAGTAATAAATATATATAACATTCTAAAGGGTAAAGACTATATAAGAATCGCATCGTGACATTACGTTTAGCAATGGCTATATCTATACCTTTTCGATGTTAGTATTATAACATCTGATATATTGCAATGTTTGCACAGTGTAACAAGGTTGGTAGCATGATAACAAATGGATGAATTATATGTGAGTACCGGTATGTGTTTAATAGTAACTACTATTGATGGCGTCTGATGAATCTCTCTCTCACACACACACAACGAAAGCCTGTCCATTCACTGCGGTGTTTCTTTACAGGCTTAATGTTGTAATAGTTATCCGTGTTTAATGTAGATATAGGAGGGAATAACAAACAATGGTATTTTTGTCATTTATTTATCAGATTATGTATATATGAATCGTATCGTAGCATAACAACAGCACAATAATTTTACATGACAAACTGAGTGAAGCATCTATTGGTTCGAAACGTGTGTTCGTACGTATGCGGCCTTGTGATAGTTAAAGTGGGCTGTCGTCCAGAAACTATACGCTCCAAATATCCAGGCTCTATCCAGGTGTCTCAGAAACTGTGGTTTCTGACTGTACCTAAGTTGATGATTAGCGCTGATTCCTAGGGTGGAAATCAAAATCAGATTATCTCACGTTATTTGAAAACGTGGTATAACAGTAGAAACATTCACATGGCTCATGGCAAGATCATTAAGATTGCTTGTGAATCTAGTTGCACGAGCCCGAACATAGGGCCCAGGCAGGACTCCATGTAAGGGATTCTGAAGATTGTTAAAAACTTTAAATAAAAGATTAAGGGCACCAACTTTACACTGATGATACAGATCAAGAGACAACTTAGGTAGAATAAAACTGATAGAATTCAGGGACCTGTCAAGCAACTTGAGGTGGCAGTTAGCTGCTGACAACCAGACAGGTGAGCAATACTCGAAGTATAGCAAAATAAAAGGATAAAAAGACTTGATAACTGTGGCGTAACAAGCAAACGTTTTATAACACTTACGAAGCAGACCAATTTTCTGGGAAATGGAAGAGGGGAAAGAACGAATGTGCTTTTCAAAAGTAAGTTTGGGATCCATAGTAACTCCCAACAAATGCAGAGTATCCACATTCTCAATTTACTCGCCAGAAACTTGTAGATAAGGATGGGGAGGATCCAAGGTACGAGATCTACTGATGATTATGGAGTGAGTTTTACTAGCATTAAGTTTCCTACCCCAAAGTTGACACCATGATGTGATTTAACAGAAACAGGATGGAGGGTTCAATTAATTTTATTCAGTTAGCGTATAAAGTAGGATACATGAAATATAGTATATAGAATCGTAGTTACAAATCACACTCGGCAGGTAAGTATACAAATATGAGGCGAAATAGGCCTCAACACAGCAATCTTCCTAAACTTGGTGGATCAGATATGACTCATAAACATCAATAATTTGGACATAACAATGTTGATTGCAAAATTTAAGTAAGGAGTTATAACTCCCAAAAAGTTAATTCAAAAGGAATTCAACGGAGGGTTGACTCAAACATTAATTAAAGTATTCACTCTTAGATCAAAATACTCTATACGCCTTAGTCTAGGTGACAAGATACTCCTAAGACCAGGTATGCGGCAGGGTCTCTCGAATTACGGTTAAGTGTATCAAATAAACGGCGATGTCGTATCTATATTTTCTCTTCTGGGGGTCGCGGGAGCCCGGACCCGAGAAAGTATCTATACACAAAGCCCAGTGTAGGATAGAGTGTAAGTGTTCCCCAGCAATCGAGATTTTTTTTTACTAAAAGAAAATGGGAAGACGCAAAGAACGTCCACGATATGATTACGCTAACTCTCTCAGACGGGAAAGTTACCATAAGTTAGCATGGACAGGCAACATGATTTCTGAGTGGAATATTTGGCCGGGAAGCATTTCCGAAGCCTTGTGTATTTCTGTATTCCCATCCACCAGAATGCTGTTTATTGTGATGTGTCATATGTCAATGGAAGGAGGAATGACTATACTGAATAAAGTAGACGTGCCGTTTTGCCCAAAATCAAAACGGCATACCCAACTCTGCGATGGGTCACCATCATCACTACTAATCACTATCACCATTACTATCATCAGCATTACTACTATTATTGTCATTACTACTACTCTTACCATCATCGCTACTATTCTCATCATCACTACTACTGTCATCATCAATACAACTTTCACCATCATCACTACTACTCACCATCATCACTACTACTGTCACCATCATCACTACTGTCATCATTATCACTACAACTATCATCATTACTTGTCACCATCATCACTACTACTAGTACTGTCACCATCATGTCTACTGTTATGCCCTGGTTTTATACAGGATTAACTATCGGTACAGGTGAGTTCTACGAGACTGGGTCATTGGATTAACTATCGGTACAGGTGAGTTCTACGAGACTGGGTTATTGGATTAACTATCGGTACAGGTGAGTTCTACGAGACTGGGTCATTGGATTAACTATCGGTACAGGTGAGTTCTACGAGACTGGGTTATTGGATTAACTATCGGTACAGGTGAGTTCTACGAGACTGGGTCATTGGATTAACTATCGGTACAGGTGAGTTCTACGAGACTGGGTCATTGGATTAACTATCGGTACAGGTGAGTTCTACGAGACTGGGTTATTGGATTAACTATCGGTACAGGTGAGTTCTACGAGACTGGGTCATTGGATTAACTATCGGTACAGGTGAGTTCTACGAGACTGGGTCATTGGATTAACTATCGGTACAGGTGAGTTCTACGAGACTGGGTTATTGGATTAACTATCGGTACAGGTGAGTTCTACGAGACTGGATCATTGGATTAACTATCGGTACAGGTGAGTTCTACGAGACTGGGTCATTGGATTAACTATCGGTACAGGTGAGTTCTACGAGACTGGGTCATTGGATTAACTATCGGTACAGGTGAGTTCTACGAGACTGGGTCATTGGATTAACTATCGGTACAGGTGAGTTCTACGAGACTGGGTCATTGGATTAACTATCGGTACAGGTGTTACGACCGGGCACTCGGGTACACTAGGGCTCTTACACAGGACTCGAGTATGGCTCGCTGCCACAACGGAAACACACGATCCCAACCCCAGAGTACTGCCAGCCGAACAAAAAACGCCACTACCCTCCAGAGTTCTATCTGCTATAACGGGGTATACAAGAACTCGGTACTAGCGTTTCACACAACAGACTAATAACTAGACGGGAGTTATCTAGTCTGGTCAACAATCAAACAAAGAAGAAAGTACTACAACACTAAAGAATAGTGTTGGCCGAAGCCGAAGTAATCCACCCTTGAACTAAGAACTTAAGAAGTCCTCCACCCTCTACTTCGGATCGGCACTATTACGTTACGTTAAACAATAGTCCTCGAGCATCAAGCAAGGAATCTTCTGATAAGTTAGATGCTTCTCGAATACTCATAAGAAGTAAGTATCGGATTTTGAACAGCAATTTAATGAATAACTCACTGGTAATTAAAGGCTTTAAATTGACATAAGAAGAATTATAAGAATAAGCAATAGGATATGGCAAACATTAAGAAGAAGTACTCCGACAATGCACTGGCAATAGCCTACTAAGATTGTGCTCGTGGGCCACTAATCTCTGAAGTAGCTAAGCGTGCCACACATGAAATCAATAGTGCTTAAACAATAATATACATAAGGAGAAGCTTCAATACTATGCTGTATCTGCTGGTCGAGCAAAGTCTAGCTGGGATATCTAAGGTTAAGAGACAATGGCTGAGCAAGCGGCTCGTAGCCTAGCGAGGTCCTTAAGACTGTGCGGCCAAATTACGGTAATTGACGGGATGCTCTCTTGAGAGATCCAGATCACTAGTATCTGGTTCTCTCCTGGCGATCCTCTCAAAGTCAAGCAAATGAGATAGCACAGTGTTGGGTGGCACAGGCAAAAGCCCTCACTCGCAACACAGTGCTAAACTCCCACGGTACACAGTCAGAAAGACCACCTAGGCGTTCCACGTCTCCGTTGCAATTGTACTGGTTCAACCGCAACCTAGTACTCATAGGAAATCACAACTCAGAAACCCTATCCCAGTCTAGCATTGCCTAAACCAGCAGAAAACAGGAACATGAATAATCGCACACAGGGAAATGCATATACGAGTGCAACAAACATCAATCAATCCTATTCTAGTTAACCCTTCCAAAAATAGGCTATCTAACAGGCACTTATCTCGTGAGAACTCAAGCGATAATACTTTGGCTGACTAAATCTGCACCAAAGGGGTCATGGAGGTTAAACAGGGACGAGAAGAGAAGAAGATAGGCTGTTCAGAGAGTAGAGAAAGTTCACATCAGTCGGAAGAATATGGATAGTTGCAAGGGATATGAGAGGTCGCTTTGCCTGATGAGTTCTGAATAAAGCATGGCGAGACCTCTCTTTTTATACTCGGCCCTCTAGCGGCATATCTCAAACTACTTAAGGACCGCCCACTGGCAATCATGACGTCATATTCTCTCTCAATCTGGGATCGACAAAGAACTTCCCACGCGCTGAAAGGGAGGAAGGGAGGAGGGAGGAGGGAGTGAGGCCTACACACCTCGTGGCGCGCTCACTGGCCGTCGTTACATAACTCTCTCTCTCATCATTGTATATAAGTCCCACACACAATACTTATATCTAATGATATAAAATAGAACTCGTTGACTTAGAAGAAAACAAAATACATAATGATAATACTTATAGTACAACGGTTCACATAAACTGAGTTAGGAAACTCTACACAGACTACAGCCAAAGTTCCTGCCCTGACGATCCTAGCGAGGGTGGGGCCTGACTGGGCGTTCTGTACAGCATGCTCATACTCGACATGCGTCACACCTCCCCCAAGATTTTACTTGCTCAACCCTGAGCTAAAATCTGATATACAGAACCCCATCAAACCCCTCACACCCAGCGACCGCATGGCACTAAAACAACGCTGAGTTTATCACTAAAACACATCTTAAAAAAAAAAAAATCACATTTCATAACTCCTCCCAACAATAGTAAAAGACATAATATCATGCTCCCAGAGCGAGCTTACAGCAGCTCAGCCGTTTGATAGTTCGTGGACTACTCAAACTTTATAGGCTATGACAAACTTATACAATTATCTTCATCAAAAAGAAGAGTTTTATATGATTTTTATATTTTAATATGTTTTTTCCGGCTGCACTATAAGGGCAGCCTATTTTCTTCTATACCAAACGCTCAACAATCCTGCTTTACGACCCAATACGCTGGGCTACAACCGCGAGCCAACAAGCACCAAGCGCAAAATACTACTCAAACTAAAGCAGGAGGCTACCCGTGTGTCAATCTACCCAGGATCATATACCCCTGAACGACCACATGCAACCTCGTTGTCACAACCGGCAATATGGCTTATGTCCAGGTTATATACCAATAACCTTAGTGACCACCTGGTCAGCCTCATATTCCGATTGTGAAACTGGTCCAAGATCTCGAGAGGGTAATGATCTGGGTAAACTACACCGACCGGACCATAGGCTGGAACATAGATCTCGAAATGCCCCAGCGCATCATTGTCCTTTTCACTTTCATTCATCAGGCTCTGACACGTTGCTGGTGCATTCTTAAGTCCGTCAGGCACAACATTGCACTGGTAGGTACTCCCGTCCACAACAAAACCACATACCTCTTTAGCACGCTCGGACAAAGGTACTTGCCAGTAACCTTTTACTAAATCAACTTTAGACAAAAACCGAGCATTACCAATTTTATCAACACTATCATCAACCCGAGGAAGAGGATATGGGTTAGTTGGAGTCAAACCGTTTAGCCTACGGAAATCAATACAGAAGCGTACCTTGCCATCTGGTTTAGGCTGCAGTGTTACGGGGGAGGTCCATTTAACGGTACCTTTCTCTATCAACCCTCTACCGAGCATATACTCCAACTCATCCCTCAGAGCGGGTAGTTTTATGGGGGGCACACGGTATGGGATTGACTTAAAGGGTAGATGGTGCCCCACGTCAACATCATGCATAGCCTGAGTAGTGAGGCCTGGATGTTCAGCGAATACAGTGGGGTATAAACCGAGCAACTGACGGATAGCTTCAAATTGCGGCTCAGGCAAATGGGCTATAGCCTCGTCAGCCCTTAGGCTCGAGTTCCCCGCCCACTGATCCGCTGAAACATGGTGATCCCAGCTATCCTCCTCTGAAGCTTGACTGTCCCCCTCTCCTTCTCCACCACGGCCGCAACAAGCCAACACAGGGACAGTGAGAGGCTCAGAGGGGCGCCTCACATACTCTTTTATCAGGTTCACGTGACATAACTGATTCTTCTTCCTCCTGTCTGGAGTGGCAACAAGGTAATCTAGGTCCGAAATTTTCTCCACAATTTTATAGGGTCCAGTATACTTCGCCGACAAGGGGTTACCCACCAAAGGCAACAAAATCAACACCTCCTGTCCCACAATGAACTCCCGGAGCTTCACTTTGCGATCATACCTGTCCTTCATTAAAGCTTGTGACCCTGTTAAATTCCGACCTGCCATCTCCAGACTCTTAAGCATGCGCTCACGGCTTTCAAACACATACTTCAACAAGGAACAAGGCGGCACAGTTCCTTCCCAAATTTCCCGCAGCATATTAAGGGGGCCCCTGACTCGGTGTCCAAAAATCAGCTCGTTTGGACTAAATCCCAGGCTCTCACCAGGCACTTCCCGAGCAGCAAACAGTACATACGGCAATCCAAGATCCCAATCTCTTCAGTTATCAGCACAATAACACCTGAGCATGCTTTTAAGGGTGGCATGCCACCGCTCAAGCACCCCTTGGCTCTCAGGGTGATACGCTGACGATACCACCGCCCGTATTCCATGCTGTTGCATTGTTTGCTTAAAGAGATTGGAGGTGAAATTGGACCCCTGATCAGACTGAATCTCCTCCGGGTACCCGTACCTTGAAAAGTACCACAACAAGTTACTGACTACCGTCTTAGCCATGCCGTTTTTCATGGGGTATGCATCGGGGTATCTAGTGGCAACATCCATGATGGTTAACAAAAATTTATTACCAGCCTTTGTGGGAGGGAGGGGACCAACCATGTCAACAACAATCTTACTAAAAGGTGGCCCAATTACAGGAATAGGGTGCAACGGAGCTTTAGGAATAACTTGGTTTGGTTTCCCGACCCGTTGACAAATATCACATGAGTTTATCCAGGACTGCACATGAGACTTCATCCCCGGCCACCAAAACAACTTCCCCAAAGCCGCCACCGTTTTTCTTACCCCCAAATGTCCTGCCAGCGGTGTGTCATGCGCCAAACTCAGTAGGCTATCCCTGCACTCCCGCGGCACCATCAACTGGTCCACTACCCCGGACCCCATCTTCCAGCTACGGTTAGGGTCTTGAAAACGCCGATACAGGATGCCATCTAAATAAAAAAAATCTCCCGGCTGTGCATCACCGTCCTCGTCGAGCTCCACAGCTCCATTAGCACACGTTTGGAGCTCAGGGTCCTCCAGCTGCAACCGACGTATATCTGAGGGTGCCAAGCGATCTAACTGCTCCCGGAGCAATGCATGACCCTCCCCGATACTGGGCTGCTCCCTCTGTCTCTCTCGATGTTCATAACGTTGCTGTCGTGGAGACTCGTCATGCCCAGCCTCGTCACTCTCGATGACAGGCCCAGGGGCTACTCCAGAACTAAGTAATGGTGCTAATACTGAATCACCCAGGAGAGCCGCCGAGTCAAAACTCTTAAAACCAACTCCAGCTTTAGCCTCCTCCTGTTGATCGTTCCTCTGCTGGTCTGAAGACGGAGGACTAGGCTGTGACACTTTAGCTGCCCGAGCTCGGGTGACAGCACACGCCATGGGTTGTGCCTGGCACCGCTCGACCCACTCTCGCTCTTCCCTACTCACGTCGGCCGGCCTCTCGGCAACGACTAAGGGTAGAACCTCAGAAGCGGGCATTGCAAAGTCGTTGCCGAGAAGAAGGTCGACGCCCTCCACTGGCAGTTTCTCCACAATCCCAACATCCAATTCACGTGCCACACCATCCACCTCCAACTCCAACCGCACCAGCGGGTATGACCGAGTTGCATTAATACCCTGCACCACCACCACCCGAGCCGCATTTATAGGGTAGCCAGTCAAGTTTTTCATCAAAGTCTGGGAAGCACCTGTATCACGCAAGACCTCTACTCCATGCTTGCGCCCCGCCCACATCACGCAACCCCGTCCTCTATGGTCGCAAAAAACATCCTGAGCAGGGTTCGAGCCTCCCAGGTGCTTCTGCATTGGCTGTGCCTCAGCCTCTGACGAACTGCCCCGGGCAAACTCAGAAGGCTTCAGAGACACACCAATGTTGCAGGCCAAAGACACAGCTGCTGTAGGTGGTTTGCTAGGACAGACTCTTGCAAAGTGCCCCTTTTTATGACATTGATAACACTCTAACTCCCCTTTGGGCTTCCCTTGGTACTGGGAAGGGCCCGGCCCCTTCTTAAATGGGACGGTGCTAGTCTTGTGGTCAGTCTTGGTATCGTAACTCTTGTACTTGTTTGCATAAGATATATTACTAACTCGGGGGGGTGGGGCGTCACGCCCCTTGTTACCTGCCTCACTACGCTGGGCAGACCCGCACCCACGAATTAATGATAGCCGGAGGTCAGCCATCTCAGCTGCCTCCTGTAGAGTTTTAGGGTTCTTTTCTTTAATAGTTAAAGTCATATCTGCACCAGTACACTTATAAAACTGCTCGAGCAGAAACAGCTCAGTCAACTGTTCGGCCGTCTCAGCTTTCTCAGAACGTGTCCAGTTAGCAAGTGCATCTTTTAAGTCCCGGGCATGTTCAAGAAAGGTCGCCTCCCTAGTCTTCGTAACACCCCGAAACTTCAATCGATATGTTTCTGGTTGCAACTCGTATGCCCGTAGGACAGCTCTCTTCAATACTGGGTAGTCAATGCAAGACTCTAAAGGTAGTGCATCATAAGCCTTCAGACCCTTACCCGTAAGTCTTGAGGAGACCAGAGCTGCCCACTTCTCTTCAGGCCAATTATGCTCCCTACACTTCTTCTCAAAACGATTAAAAAATTCTGTGACTTCAGTTTCACTAAATGCCGGCACCAATTTGACTAAGTGGGACAAGGACTGTTCTCTTACTTGGCCCTCCCGGCCCATCCGAATCCCTGTCGACTCTGCACGAGTCTTATCTAAGTCTATCTGAGCACAATATTTCTCGGAGTCGTATCTAAGCTCAGCCTCGTGCCTCCTAGTCTCATCCTCGTGCCTCCTAGTCTCATTCTCCTGCTTCCTAGACTCAGCCTCAATCGCATACCTCCTAGACTCAGCCTCGATTGCATACCTCCTAGACTCAGCCTCCATCTCCTGCTTCCTAGCCTCATTCTCCATTTTAGCAAGCTCGAGTTTAAATATCATCTCAGGAGACAGGCCGGAAGAGGGAGCTGCCACTACTGAAGGAGGGGGGGCAAGAACTGGGGAACCACCATACGCACCGCCCGAGGGCACTCCAATCTTCCAATGCTCATCCCTCTGTGGGAGAGGGCTAACCTCCGGCAACTGAGTGGACGGCACTGTGGGAGTCGAGTGAGAGGGGATCTGGGGAGGAACCCCCCCAAACGCCCTCTCCTCCGAAACCCCATGTCGCCCACGCAACACCCAGGAAATCAGCTCCCCCTTGGACATCCCTCCTACATTGGATAGACCCAAAACCTTGGCTATCAGGTGCAAGCCATAAACATTCACCCCAGTCAGCCTCTCCTCCGTCACGTGGTACCGCTTACTCACAAAAACTCTAGCATCCTCCTCACTGATTACTAACGGCACCTCTTCAACTGGCATCTCTCGCTCCTCGTCAATACTAGGGCACGACATACTGAAGTTCACCAAAAAATTCTCGAGACAAAAGTGTTAAACTCCCTTATGCAAGCACTAATTACTAAATTAACTGGAGTCTCTTAAATGCTCTCCTAATTGCCTTACAAAAAAAAAAAATATTCTTCAATATGCACGCTAAAGTACGAACAAACAAATGTTGTACAACTCTGCAAAAAATTATACTGTTCACAAAATCCTAAGCAAGGTCGCCATTTGTTACGACCGGGCACTCGGGTACACTAGGGCTCTTACACAGGACTCGAGTATGGCTCGCTGCCACAACGGAAACACACGATCCCAACCCCAGAGTACTGCCAGCCGAACAAAAAACGCCACTACCCTCCAGAGTTCTATCTGCTATAACGGGGTATACAAGAACTCGGTACTAGCGTTTCACACAACAGACTAATAACTAGACGGGAGTTATCTAGTCTGGTCAACAATCAAACAAAGAAGAAAGTACTACAACACTAAAGAATAGTGTTGGCCGAAGCCGAAGTAATCCACCCTTGAACTAAGAACTTAAGAAGTCCTCCACCCTCTACTTCGGATCGGCACTATTACGTTACGTTAAACAATAGTCCTCGAGCATCAAGCAAGGAATCTTCTGATAAGTTAGATGCTTCTCGAATACTCATAAGAAGTAAGTATCGGATTTTGAACAGCAATTTAATGAATAACTCACTGGTAATTAAAGGCTTTAAATTGACATAAGAAGAATTATAAGAATAAGCAATAGGATATGGCAAACATTAAGAAGAAGTACTCCGACAATGCACTGGCAATAGCCTACTAAGATTGTGCTCGTGGGCCACTAATCTCTGAAGTAGCTAAGCGTGCCACACATGAAATCAATAGTGCTTAAACAATAATATACATAAGGAGAAGCTTCAATACTATGCTGTATCTGCTGGTCGAGCAAAGTCTAGCTGGGATATCTAAGGTTAAGAGACAATGGCTGAGCAAGCGGCTCGTAGCCTAGCGAGGTCCTTAAGACTGTGCGGCCAAATTACGGTAATTGACGGGATGCTCTCTTGAGAGATCCAGATCACTAGTATCTGGTTCTCTCCTGGCGATCCTCTCAAAGTCAAGCAAATGAGATAGCACAGTGTTGGGTGGCACAGGCAAAAGCCCTCACTCGCAACACAGTGCTAAACTCCCACGGTACACAGTCAGAAAGACCACCTAGGCGTTCCACGTCTCCGTTGCAATTGTACTGGTTCAACCGCAACCTAGTACTCATAGGAAATCACAACTCAGAAACCCTATCCCAGTCTAGCATTGCCTAAACCAGCAGAAAACAGGAACATGAATAATCGCACACAGGGAAATGCATATACGAGTGCAACAAACATCAATCAATCCTATTCTAGTTAACCCTTCCAAAAATAGGCTATCTAACAGGCACTTATCTCGTGAGAACTCAAGCGATAATACTTTGGCTGACTAAATCTGCACCAAAGGGGTCATGGAGGTTAAACAGGGACGAGAAGAGAAGAAGATAGGCTGTTCAGAGAGTAGAGAAAGTTCACATCAGTCGGAAGAATATGGATAGTTGCAAGGGATATGAGAGGTCGCTTTGCCTGATGAGTTCTGAATAAAGCATGGCGAGACCTCTCTTTTTATACTCGGCCCTCTAGCGGCATATCTCAAACTACTTAAGGACCGCCCACTGGCAATCATGACGTCATATTCTCTCTCAATCTGGGATCGACAAAGAACTTCCCACGCGCTGAAAGGGAGGAAGGGAGGAGGGAGGAGGGAGTGAGGCCTACACACCTCGTGGCGCGCTCACTGGCCGTTGTTACATAACTCTCTCTCTCATCATTGTATATAAGTCCCACACACAATACTTATATCTAATGATATAAAATAGAACTCGTTGACTTAGAAGAAAACAAAATACATAATGATAATACTTATAGTACAACGGTTCACATAAACTGAGTTAGGAAACTCTACACAGACTACAGCCAAAGTTCCTGCCCTGACGATCCTAGCGAGGGTGGGGCCTGACTGGGCGTTCTGTACAGCATGCTCATACTCGACATGCGTCACACAGGTGAGTTCTACGAGACTGGGTCATTGGATTAACTATCGGTACAGGTGAGTTCTACGAGACTGGGTCATTGGATTAACTATCGGTACAGGTGAGTTCTACGAGACTGGGTCATTGGATTTCATGCAAATACATAAAAGGAATCAATAGAGGACATAATATAATCTCGGAAGATGGTTGGTAATACAGCTTTATTCTTAATTTACACTTACACAGAATAGAAATCAAATAATTCACACTAAATAGTATGGGCAATAGTGGGCATTAATGTTGTTGGACTTTTTATAATCTTCAGCACTGTCGTGGGTTTGGAGGGAGTGCACTTCCCACTTCTAACTATCAGGTATTCTCTTCTGATATAAGGCCTAGAATACTCTGAAGGATTCACTCGTAGATCAGGCTATTAATTCTATGTTATATTGATAAGGTTCTGTGTGACTCACTGGTGATGATACAAAATTTAGTGATATATACTGTATATATCTCCAAGAATAATACGTAAAGGATGTATAGTAGCTAGCTTCAACTCGTGTGATATAATTACTTGTCTCAATAACACTTAAGACAGATATCAGTTTTGGCGATTTAGGTTTTATTTAACAATCACAAATACTCCTCTAGAATTGATCTCACTCGAGCCGTAGTCCCAATAGTTAAAACTTTCTCACTTTTGCAATATTAAACTCGGTGGCAAGGATTATTATATGAGTAGGGTCGCCTAGTAATCTAGTATTAACTTCACTGATATACTTTAACCACACACGCAATCACTTTGGTCATAGAATAGTATGGATTACAAGGCACAGGGAAAACACTTTATCATAGAATGTAGTATCGAGGCACTGATACTAATTAGGAATTAAGCACTGTTGAGTTATCTTCTGGTTATCTTGAGGCACGGCGTTAGGGGTTAACAGCGGCTGCTCCTTGGGCCCTCCAATGTGTCCGGCAGTGTGAAGAAGGTTACTGATGGGTTAATGGGTGTGGGGTCTTAAATATGGTTCTGTAACTATGTGGAGTACAGTTGGTCACCATATCGAACTAACGCAAGTATTCTGAGCCTGTAGCTGTAAGCAAATACTTGACTATTTTGACCTTTAACCCGGGAACTACCGGGAGACTCTTAAGAGTTCCCCCGGCGGACTGCGGGGAGACTCTTATGAGTGAGTAAAAAAAAAAATCAACTTTTGACATCGAAAAAAAAAAAATTATATTTATTTTTTTATTTTTTTATTTTTTTTTGGCCCCTGGGCCATGCAAAATCTCAGTCCTCTACCTCCCCTCCTTCCCCACTTTCCTCCTCTCCTTCAGTTATCACCTATTTTCCCTGTTATTCCCTTATTCTGAGGTATATTTTTGTGCTAACATTAGCGAGTTGCAAGCAGGGTGTTGTCATCACTGATGGCAAGCGAGTGCAAGAGAGAGAGAGAGAGTATCGATCGACTGTGTCTCAGTGGCCTTGGGGGAAATTGGCGGGAAAGCAGTTTGCCTCACCCATACATTATACAACTCGCGGGCTATATCTCCGATTTTGACCATCCAAACGCTGTTTTCACTTGTTTTATTGTTACTTCAGGTTAATACCTTTACAATCAACCCATAATAGGCGCATATGGATAAGTATTAATGCTATTAACCTGACAAGCGCGAAATAGACCTCGGGGCTAGGGTAGTTATTTGTGCATTTCTAGCCTTGGATTCTGACAGAATTAGTTATATTTACAATATAGAGCATTATTTGTTTTCGGTATGCTTTTATTTTACATATATGATGTATATATGAACCTTCAAGAGTGCTAAAATAAGTGGGAAAAGCATTTGGGTGGTGAAAAACGAAGATATTGGCCACCCGGTCATAATCTCAGGCGAGAGAGAGCCACAGGCAACCATCCTCTCTCGCTGTCTGTGAGGTAACTGAGACGAGCGGGGCGGTGTGGGCCGGTGTCTGGGTGTTACATAACGATCTTTTCTGCAACCCACTTGTGCTACATTATCGCGGGAGAGAAAAATAACCGATAAAATGATGATAATAAGAGGAAAAATAGGTGATAATTGAGGAGGGGAGGGAGGGGGGAATAAGGTGGGGAAGGAGGGGAGGGGGGTGGGTGAGATTTACATGGATGAGTACTGGAGGGGAATTATCTCACCTAGAGACAAATTCCTTTGTTTTGATAGGCCCTTTTTTTTTTTGGAAGGCTTTTTTTATGGTCTTGCTTCCGTGAGGCCTATCGCGTTCCCTATAGGAAGCCTTCCGTGAGGCCTATCGCGCTTGCCGGGTTAATGGCACAATGAATATTTTAGTGACGGAAACACCTCAAATACGTAAGCACAGGGGGACGTTTCCAATTACCCCCATGCGCACTTCAGAGGTTAATTAACCGGTGATAAAGTTCCGATATGTTACTCTTGAATGGGATTTTAAATGTAATGTTTCAGGCAGAGGCCGGATTAACCCGGGAACTGAGGGAAGACTCTTAAGAGTTCCCCCGGCGGACTGCGGGAAGACTCTTAAGAGTAAGGGGGAAAAAAATCGATTTAAAACACCAAAAACATAAAAACAATTTTTTTTTTTTTTTATTGCCCCTGGGCCATGCCAAATATCACTCCTCCACCTCCCCTCCTTCCCCACTTTCCTCCCCTCCTTCAGTTATCACCTATTTTCCCTGTTATTCCCATATTCTGTGGTATATTTTCGTGCTAACATTAGCGAGTTGCAAGCAGGGCATTGTCATCACTGTTAGCAAGCGAGTGCAAGAGAGAGAGAGAGTATCGATCGACAGTCTCTCTCCAGACGTGGGGAAAATTGGTGGGAAAGGAGGTTGCCTCAGCCATACATTATGTAACTCCCGGCCTGTATCGCCGATTTTGACCATCCAAACGCTGTTTCCACTTGTTTTATTGTTGTAACAGGTTAATACCTTTATAATCAACCTATAATAGGCGCATATGGATAAGTATTAATGCTATGTATGGTAAAATAACGATGTTAGTGATGGGAACAGCTCAAATACGTCAGCACAGAAGTGTGGTGTCTCATACCCCCCATGCGCACTTCAGAGGTTAACAAGACATCGGACAAACGCAAGATAGTCTAGTGAAGTAACTTTCTTGACAGTCGCTAATCTTTGAAAGAGGTTCAAGGAACTCGGGCGGTGTTTAAACAATCCTGTATGGGAGGCCACAGACAAATTTGGTACCTAGGAATTATATATGCAAAGTGCTCAACTAAGAGTTTCTCGCATAATCCCTTCTAACACAAAAGATCTTTCTGTCCTAGATCCATGTGAGTCAAATGTTTAGTCTAATCTATTTAGTTAAGGTAACGGTCGGAAGGGAAGCCTGCTACGACCAATATTTTAACTATGATAGAAATGTACTCTTATAGATAACTATTGGATTCTGGGATGCCAGAATTAATGGGTTACACATGGAGCTACTGCGCACTCTATAACTGGTTATAAACTAAAGTAGCTGAGGATATACCACTATTAGTTTGTAATACAGTTAATGTTTATATATAACTAGGTTGTTTATGTTTCCAATATTGCCTAACAGGATGCCGTAAGTAATATTGAATTCATAAAAGGTTTAGCTATAGCTCACAGATAGATTAAAGACTACAGGATGCCGTTTATCAGTAACTATTCTTGAGGTGGGGAGTATAACTAGACTTTCTACAGAACGGGAGACCGGTGATTGAAAGCTAATTTATAACTGCCGAGTTTTGGTCCTTGCGGAAGCATTTATAGGGCTGGTAAGGGGGGTTTTTAACATGTTGACATGACATAACTGGTGTGCCTTCTTGCGGTCAGGGGTAGCTACAAGGTAATCCAGATCTCCCACTTTTTTTATTATCTTGTAGGGCCCACTAAACTTCACTCTCAACGGCTGACCAACCAAAGGGAGGAGCACAAGCACCTCCTCACCCGGAGCAAACTCCCTCAACTTAGCTTTCTGGTAATACCGTGCTTTCATCTTACGCTGCGCCCCAACATTGCTTTTTCTATTGCACTAGACATATCGAAAGCCTTCGATAGAGTCTGGCATAAATCTTTAATTTCTAAACTACCCTCCTTCGGTTTCTATCCCTCCATCTGTGCCTTTGTCTCTAATTTCCTTTCCGGCCGTTCCATAGCCGCGGTTGTGGACGGCCATTGTTCACTTCCTCACCCTATAAACTCCGGTGTTCCTCAGGGCTCTGTCCTATCTCCTATTCTCTTTCTAATTTTTATAAATGATCTCCTTAACTGTACCTTAATTCCCATCCATTCATACGCAGACGACTCAACCTTACACTACTCCATTAGTTTTTCAGAACGCCCCAGCCAGCAATCTCTCAACAACAAACGTAATGAAGCCATAGAACTCTTAAATTCTGATCTAAATACAATTTCCAATTGGGGCAGAGAAAACCTTGTTAACTTTAATGCTTCCAAAACCCAATTTCTCCATCTATCTACCCGTCAGGATCTCCCAGCGGACTATCCCTTATTCTTCAACAATACAAAAATCAACCCTTCATCTTCTCTCAATATTCTTGGTGTCTCTTTTTCTTCTGCTCTCATTTGGAAGGACCATATTACCAGTCTTGCTAAGGCAGCCTCCCAGAAGCTGGGTGTGCTCAACCGCCTTGGGGGTTCTTTTCCACTGCACAGCTTCTTGCTCTGTACAGGGGCATAGTGCGCCCTTGTATTGAGTATTGTTCACATGTGTGGGGAGGTTCCTCTCACACCGCTCTCCTAGACAAAGTTGAAAGGAAGGGCTTTCGTATCATTAACTCCCGTCCACTCACCAACTCTCTGCAATCTCTCTCTCTCCGCCGCAATGTTGCATCTCTCTCGCTATTCTATCGCTACTATAATAATCAGTGTTCCTCAGAGCTATCCCAGTGCATACCACCTCCTTTACGTAGGGCACGTGGTACCCGTCTTGCAACTCAATTCCACCCCTACTCTGTGCAACTCTCCAACCCAAGAGTGAAACGTTACTCTCAAACTTTCTTCTACTCAACAGCTGAGCTCTGGAACTCTCTCCCAGAATCAGTCTTTCCCTCTTCCTATGACTTAAATTGCTTCAAACTCCGTGTGTCCAGGCATTTTGGCTCGAACGTCCCTTGATTTTGGCCCTGTCACTCTTTCAACTATGGGGGAGGCACTCGCTATAGGCAGTTATGCCTTTTGCCTCCCTCAATCACATAGAAAAAAAAAAAAAAAACAAAAACAAGATTAACCTGTGCAAACTGGAGAGCCGTCACCCGTGACCAACCGTTCCCG